>JARYGA010016241.1:0-46190 GCA_030545235.1 Helianthus tuberosus
CATCCCGATGCAGTGTCCTGGTACTTACAAATTGTTCACGTGCAGATTAGCATGGCAAGACCTGTAACGTTTAAGTGGACTGCTTCTCCTGAAGACTCGGACTAAACTGTTGAGAAGAGAACGTTGAAGCCGCAAAGAAAGGGTCTCCAACGTTCAAAGGGGAATATTCGAAGCATCCCTTATTTTTAGGATAGTTTGTTATTTCTTTATACTATATAAAGGAATGATCGGATCGATAGGTAGACACAACTTTTACGCACACTTCTGTTCTCTACTAGCTGCAATCACTCGCAATCACCAACACTTACACTCGAATCTCATTGTAACACTTAGTTGATCCGTATCATATCCTGCACCGTATCCTGAAGTTTAAAGTAATAAGAAGAATAAGGCAGCTGCGATTGTCAGCTCCTGAGGTGTCACGGCCCCAGCCCCAGTTTTACCCGGTCAGGAGCCGCGGGACAGGAACCCGTGGTATTTATAATGCGACAGCGGAAGATTTTTAACAGAATCTTTTTAATGCTGAAAATGGCCGATTATTTTATTTCATAATTCGGGATAAACCCCGTAGTTTACAATAGAGGAATTTTACTAGGGAATTCCCTGATTTATTAAAACATGTTTATTCATTTTAACTGAGCCACCTCTTCAAGCTGGTTAGTGCTCCGTAGCACGTTTTCCTTGATTTACAGCAGGTCGCCTGAAACATGTTTTAAAAATATTTTTGTCAGCGGGGAAATACTGGTGAATCATTCATTTTGACAAAATGACACATAGTTATAATTTACAGCATAAGAGCGATTACAATGGCTTCTATCTTATTTTTATCTGGCGCCTTGTCACCCGTGTGACGATGGTCATACCACTATTGGGTCCCACCCCAAGTAGTGACGTTTATCACTGTTAGGATTTATTAGCCTAACCCGTGAGAAATTAGTAATGTGCACAATACCCCACTAGCCAGTGATTTAAGATAACCACGACTTAATCACTGTAATTATAACATTTGAAAATGGAGTATTGTAAAACATTTGATAAAAGAGAATGACTCACATTGCAGATTTAATACGGGCAGAGTCTAGCCTACTGATTAGCCTTGTAACCTAATTAAAATATCAATGCACACAAACTAGGTCAGTAACTAATACAACATTTACGATAACTCACGAGATAACTTTCACAACGAATGACAAAGTGCAATACTTAAACATCCATCGAATTCACAACAAATGACAAAGTATAAACCCAATTTGAGCAGCACTTAAGCATTCATTGGATAGTTTTAATCGATCGGACATTAAATCATAGCAGCGATCGAGTTATTACCCTGTATTGCAGCAGAGATTCGGGATTATAACTACTTTTGAACGAAGCAGTGTATAAGTGAGTGTAGTAATGAATTTTAACGTCGAAACATGCAAACAGTTGAAGTCCCAAGCCCCTGAATTTATAGCCTGGTTTGGTACCTCCCGCGTGTCGCGACAGGATCTCCCGCACCTGTCGCGTGTCGCGGGGGAATCCAAAGGAGGCTAGGCCTGCTTTGTCACATGGGTAGCCCTGATGAGTCGACAGTTTTCAATTTACGTGTTTTATAACCATTTTCGAAGGATAAACTTAATTAGGGGATACCCCCCTTGAGTTTTAGGGGGCCCTAATCCTGATTTCAATTATTCTGAAAATTTTAGGGGTCATGCAGAATTACTTAGGGTCTCATTTAGGGTTTCCTATTTAGGCTAAATAAGATAAGAAATGGTAATTTTAATGAGATTTGTTACATCCTCCTCACCTTAATAAAAATATCGTCCCCGAGATTCACTGGAATAAATGAGGATATTTCCGTTTCATTTCTGATTCCAGCTCCCAAGTGTATTCAGATCCTCTCTTTGATTCCCACTTGACTTTGACTAGTATTAGTCGCTTGTGTTTGAGAAACTTGATCTTTCGGTCTTCTATTTGCAGTGGTTTCTCAATAAATTTTAGCTTTTCGTTTACCTCGACATCTTGAAGAGGTACTACCAGGGATTCGTCAGATAGACATTTCTTGAGATTGGATACATGAAATACGTCATGTACTCCAGCTAGCTCTTCTGGTAGTTGTAAGCGATAAGCAACTGGTCCTATACGTTGGATTACTGGAAATTGTCCTACGTATCTTGGACTTAGCTTTCCTTTCTTACCAAATCTAACTATTCCTTTCTGTTTTGGTCAAAAATTACCGAAGCAATTTAGTGATCAAATTAGTTAAGTGAGGTAGTGTGCTAATATTACGTATGAAAAATGTGTTAACCAAATTAGTTATGAAAACAGTTTCAGGATACGGCTCGGGATATCGAACTGTATCCACAATCAAACAATGAGCAAAAAGGTAAAGGTTGACACGTGATGTACGAGGAAAGCCCTTGATCAATCTAGATCGCCGGCATAAAACCTCGGGAGCTGACAATCGCAACTGCCTTGTTCTTCTATTGCTTCAAATATCAGGATACAGTGCAGGATGTGGTGCGGATCGACTATGTGTTAGTTACAATGTAATTCGAATACAAGTGTTGTGTGTAGTGTTTGCGATGAGCTAGAGAGAAAGTGTTCGAAAATGTGTAAGTTGAGTGCCTTAATCTGATCCGCCCCCATCTATTTATAGTAAAACGAATGTAACTAACTATCCTACATAACCGGGATCCAACGAATATTCCTTAGCCGAACGTTGTAGACCTGGTCTTTCGGGTTCAACGTCTCTCCTCTAACAAATACGCCCGAGTCTTGAGGAGATGAAGTCCATTTAACCGTTAGCAAGTCCCAGTCTTTAACCTGCACGTGATTAATTCGATATACCTCAGGATATCACCCAGGATGTTAGCAATATCCCCGTCCAGTATCCTGATCGCAGATAAACAATTAAAAGCAGGATATAGTTCAAGATATGTATGCTTAGAAAATGAGCCATAACAATTGTCCCCAAATATATCGGTTGGTATACCAATCCAACGGATATATTTTAAAAGTTTCACCTCATAACTTAAGGTAATTAATACGACTAGACCCTTGAAATGACAGTGGTGCAACTTCCAAAGCGTTATTTACTCTTTACCCCCTATATTCAGCCTATATTAACCAAGGGACTCCTCATTATGGTTATCCTTATCTTCAACCGGATATCAGGTACTTTCTTCTCTACCCTTGTTTATATCTTCTTCTCTCCGATTGTGTTCTTCCATGGAGACCCGTACCAGATCGCAAATGGCGGATTCTGTTTCCCCATTCTACAAACAAAATTTGCTTCAGAATCCTTCAAAAGAGGTGTGTTCTTTCGATAATTCCGACATCGCGGCCCTACGAGCTTCCGGTGCCTTTCCCGCCGGGACAATCTTCCGTCCATTCGACCGAGAGGTCCGATCGGATTTTTGTTCCGACGAATGGGTTTGCTTCTTTGCATATCCTTTTTCATTAGGGCTTCAATATCCATTTTCTCCCTTCATATCTCGCTTCTTTGAGCTTACCGGTCTTAGTTTCGCCCAAATCATGCCTATGGTTTGGCGTGTGTTAATCACTCTGGAGCAGATTAAGGCTCGTCATATGCCTGATCTATGCATTGAAGACCTTCCGATGGCCTACCGTCTAAGGTCACATGGTTCCAGCCGGTTTCTCCTTTTTTCTATTTCCAGCGATCCTCTCATTCTTAAGGCCACCAAGAATGAGGATAAATGGACAAGAAAATTCTTCTTTATGAAAAGAGACTCCATTGATAAGGGTTTTGACCTCCCTAAAAGATGGTTGACTTCTGGTAGGACTTAGGGTTTTAGGAGTATCCCCAATCATATCCCAAACCTCCATCCTGAACCAACATCCTGATATGTTTATTTCTCTTCTTGCAGCAAACTTTAAAGAACTAGCTCCTCCTAGTGCTGAATCGGAAGGGAGAATAAAAGAGATCTACAAGCTTCCAGAGGGTGAGAGAACCTTTAACCTGTTACTCACAAGCTCAAGTCAAAGATCAAGTTCCAACATGTCTGGTAAGCATAATTTCAGGAATTATTTTTATATCAAATTGATTATTATTTTTAGAGATATAATAAGCTTAAAACATCTTCCCATGGGCAGTGCCAGTTATTAACCTTGAAGGCTTCCAACTCGATGAGCTGGACAGTTATTCCAGCCTTGAACCTGTCAAGCAAGAATCTAACCCGAAGTCATCCGTTACACCAAAACCTACCAGTTCAAAGACCGCCACTGCTCCCAAAGCTCCCCCAGCATCCAGGACCCGAGCCTCCAGCTCTCGGAAAAGAAAGGAAGTTGAGCCCTCTGCTCCACCCCACGTGTTCCCATTCGAGAACCATGGGTTCACAGAATCCAACACATTTATGACCGGCTTCCTTAACCAGGTTAGTATCCTGACCTATATCCTGCACCGTATGCTAAATAGAAATGTTCATTTAGAATAATGCCTGTTTCTTTAACTTGCAGGGCCTTGAACGCCTGATTTTCCTTTATGAAGACGCATGTGGCTCCAACGTCATGCTTGAAAGCCAACTAAAAAAGGCCAAGACCACCATTGCAGATCAAGCAGCAATTGCCACCGCTAAATCAGAACACTACGAAGCTAAGTATAAGGCTATGACTCAAGATCACCAGTCCGTCATCCAGAAGATCACTCAGGAGGCTCAAGCTAAGTTTGACGCGGCCCAGGTTCAACACGAGCAGGCCATGGCTTCATACCGAGAGAGCCTCAAGAATTCCGTCGTGATCTCCCTTCTTCAGGCCAGGCTGAAAATGGCTTACGAGGCGATGGCTTTGGGTTTACAATGCCCTTCTTGGAACACCAAGGCCTGGGAGGCGAAGTTAAAAGATCTTGGGGGAAATCCTGTGAATCCT
Organism: Helianthus tuberosus; assembly: GCA_030545235.1. Lineage (NCBI taxonomy): Eukaryota > Viridiplantae > Streptophyta > Magnoliopsida > Asterales > Asteraceae > Helianthus > Helianthus tuberosus. The sequence goes on from JARYGA010016241.1 coordinate 4,867, forward strand.
CCTGCCAAATCTGCTGTGGAAGAATCCGCCAAGACAATGGATGCTAGCGCTTCAAAGGATGTTTCTGAGAATGCTGGGGCAAATGCTGGAAAGAATGCTGGTGAAGAGGATGCTGCTGCAGATGCTGAGAAGAATCCCGAGGATTATGCTGGTACGGATGCCGGGAAAGAGGTTGCTGTTCAAGAAGGTGCTGCCCCTTAGGCAGTGGAGTGGGCGATGATGGATATACGTGCTGAGGCCGGAGCCCATTTTTTTTTAAATTTCATGGTTGTGGTTGTGAAAAACAATTTACATTTCCTGTCTTTGAACAATTTATATTTCCTGCATTAGAACAATACGATGACCAAAGGTGGATGGGTCCTAGGTCTTAGGATGAAACCCTTGGTCATCGGTTAGTATAATCTGTTTTGAATTTCGTAGCGGTTGAAGGTAGACAGGTTTCGTTTTGAGATAAAACCTTCAACCGTTACGTAGGTATGGTAAAAACTAATCGTGCTTTTGGCGGATGGGCCTTGGTTTAAGGTGAAACCAAAAGCACAACTTTTGACTTGTTAATAATATAACTATCTTTTGACTTATTTGTTATTGCCTTGCATTACTTAATGTAACTCTTAGCTTTGTAAAATTTTGTATTGTTATCTTATGAAAATATCCTGATCAATATGCTCAGCGATATATTATAAAAACTTTTTATTAGATAGGACTTCCAAATATTCATTCAACTTTGTAGAAAGCTTTTTAAAGAGTGAAAAACAATCCACTTTTCCAAAACCTGTTTTAATAATACTTAAATGATCAAAGTTTCAAACTAGTATTAGTTTCAAATATTTTAATCAAATATTCTGAGAAGTATTTTGAAAATATATTTTGAGAATATATCAGGATATTTAACCTTTTACCAAACATAGTATTATCAAAAACTTAAACGATGTTTACAAAGGAAAGATCATACCAGGAATAGGGTATAACCCTATTATCAAACCTCAATCCCTTTGCACCTTTTCCAATGAAGATGTCCCCTGTCTGAGACACTTAGTACATTAGTTCCGAGCCTTATCCTTTTAGCTTTACACCATTGCTTTAGTAGGAATGTCCCCTGTGTACAATGTCTTCAAATACTTAGAAATCTTCTGGATATCAGTTCCCATTGTATATACAATTCTTCATGTTACAGGGGTAAAACCTAAGAATGTACTGGAGATAAATTCCTTGAATCCTGGGGAAAATCCCAAATTTTCGTGCGCTACAGGCGGGAGTGTATAAACTCCAAGACTTAGAAAGGTGAAAACCTTTAAACCTTAGAGAGTATGAAAATACCCTTTCGTGAGAGAGGGTGATGAATCCTCATATACCTTTAGGATTCAGGATATAGCCAACAGTAACGAAATTGTCAGCCACTTTTACATGGACTGGTCCCGCCACCTTGAACTATCCCTGAATAACTTGCGCTCCAGGCGGAGTGTTTAATCCTAATTCGGAAGAAAGGTGAATACCTTTAAACCTGTGAAGGGATCGGAATCCCTTATACGTGAGAGAGGGGGCCAATCCTCTAATCTTCCGAAGTATCTTGAGTGAGCATCCTGGAGCTATATCCTGGAGCATATACTGCAAAACATCCTTAAACTAAGGTGGGTGTTAGCTTGGCTAACACCCCTCCGATGCTTAAGTTAGTATTGGGTTTCAAAGAAATTAAACCAAACATATTTAAAAAAGATAGAATTCATACCATCCTGAGTTAGAAATTAAATTCTAAACTCACTTGAAATAAAGCTTAAGGTGTATAGCATTCCAAGATCTCGGTAGCATATCCCCTTCCATATTCTTGAGTCTATATGCTCCTTTCCCTGCTTCTGATTTAACTTCATATGGTCCTTCCCATTTTGGAGCTAGCTTGCCATCGGCAGGATTAGTAGTATTCTGAAAAGCCTTTCTTAACACCCAATCTCCAACCTTAAATCTTCTGGTCCTAATATTCTTGTTATATGCTCTGGATATTCTTTGTTGATATGCTGCCATCCTTAGCCTTGTTGCATCCCTTTTTTCATCTATAGTATCCAAATCCTGACTCAAGGCTTCAGGATTCTGTTCAGGATCCCGTAGGGTAGATCTTGCACTAGGTATTGTCATTTCCGTTGGAATCATTGCTTCTGCTCCAAATACCAAGGAAAATGGGGTTTGGCCTGTTGCATTCTTTACCGTTGTCCTATCAGCCCACAAGACAAAGGGTAATTCTTCTGCCCATCTTCCTTTTTTTGGCTCCAAGCCTCTTCTTTAAGTTATTGACAATTATCTTGTTTGAGGATTCTGCTTGTCCATTCGCTTGAGGATGTACCGGAGTAGATGTTATCATTTTGATTCCCCAACTTTTGCAAAAGTCAGTAGTTCTCTTGCTTATAAACTGAGAACCATTGTCACAGATTATCTCGGCTGGTACTCCAAATCTGGTCAGGATATTTCTCTTTATGAAGGATACTACTTCTTGGTCTCTAACTTGAACAAATGCTTCTGCTTCAACCCACTTGGAGAAATAATACGTCATTGCCAACATGAAAACCTTTCCTCCTGGAGCTTTTGGAAGCTTTCCCACTATATCCATACCCCACTTCATAAACGGCCAAGGGGAAACAATAGGATACAGCGGTTCAGCAGGCTGATGTAATATGTTACTATGTCTTTGACATGCGTCACATCTTCGAGCATATTCTGCGGCATCTTTTCTCATTGTCGGCCAATAATATCCCGTCCTTAATACTTTTGAGAATAATGACCTGCCCCCAGTATGGTTACCACAATCCCCTTCATGTATATCCTGAAGTACTTCTTTGGCTTCAGGATCCTCCAAACACCTCAAATACGGTCCTGCAAGAGATTTCTTGTATAAAACATTATTTATAATAGTGAATCGTGATACCTTCATCCTAAATGTCTTAGGATTTTCATTTTCGGGGATGTGTCCTTCCTTGAGATATCTCATGATTGGAGCCGTCCAAGATTAAGGATCCTCTTCAGGATACTCTGCTCCAGGATCCTGAATACCTGCTACTTCTTTATCCCGAGGATTCGTTGCAGGATACAAGACATGTAATATTGGTATTTGGGTTCCTTCCGGTATCCTGATCGATGATCCCAGATTTGCTAAGGCATCTGCTTCAGCATTATCCTCTCTTGGTACCTGTTCAAGTGTAAAAACATCGAAATATCCTGCTAATTTTTTGAGAATATCGAGGTATTCAATTAATTTCTCACCCTTAACTGCATAGGATCCATTAAAATGGTTAGTAATTAACAAGGAGTCAAAATATACTTTCAAATTCTTGATACTCATACTCTTAGCCAATTCTAATCCTGCAATTAAAGCTTCATATTCTGCCTCATTATTAGTAGCAGGAAATTCACACCTAATAGCCTGGGGTAATATGTCCCCCTGTGGCGATTTTAGTAGTATACCTAAACCTACACCTCTTATATTGGATGCACCATCAGTATACAACGTCCATGATCCTGAAGATTCTCCTAACTGTTGAACTTCTAGGTCTACCTCGTCCTGAATGTCACTACTGAAATCAGCCACAAAGTCAGCTAAAGCCTGAGACTTTATGGGATTTCTAGGTTCATATACTAAATCATAAGCACTCAACTTTACTGACCACTTGGCCATCCTGCCTGACATCTCTGGTTTCCTAAGCACATTTTTGACAGGATAATTTGTTTTAACATGGATCCTATGTGTCTCAAAATAATGTCTAAGCTTTGTCGATGCCATGACTAGAGCTAATATCAATTTTTCTAAATGAGAATACCTAGTTTCAGCATCTAACAAACTTTTACTAACATAATAAACAGGATATTGCTGACCTTCATGGTCTTTTATAAGAACGGCACTTACAGCATTCCCTGATACAACGAGGTATAGGGATAGTGGTTCACCATTTTCAGGCTTCATCAATAGAGGTGCAGTTGAGAGATATCTCTTCAAATCCTGCAAGGCTGCTTCATGCTTTGCTCCCCATTCAAATTTCTTATTCTTCTTGAGGATATCATAAAATTCCTTACATTTTTCCTAGGATCTCGAAATAAATTTGTTCAATGCTGCTACTCGTCCTGTTAACCGTTGAACATCCTTCATATTCGAGGGTGATTTTATATCCAAGATAGCTTTAATCTACTCCGGGCTTGCCTCTATCCCCCTTTTCGTCACCATATATCCAAGAAACTTTCCTGCCCCCACTCCGAAATGGCACTTAGCAGGATTCAGCTTCATGTTATACTGATCCAGGATATCAAATACTCCCTTGATATCCTGAAGGTGATCCTCAACCTTTTTAGATTTCACCACCATATCGTCAATATATACCTCCATGGTGTCCCCCAGCTTATCTTTGAACATCATGTTTACTAATCTCTGGTATGTTGCACCTGCATTTTTCAAACCGAAAGGCATAACAGTATAGCATTATATACCTGTTGGTGTCATGAAAACAGTATCCTCCTAATCCGAAGGTTCCATTTGAATCTGCTGAAATCCTGAGGATGCGTCCATGAACGTTAACATTTCATGCCCAGCAGTAGCATCCACCATTGCATCGATATGAGGAAGGGGGAACGGATCTTTAGGACAAGCCTTATTCAAGTCCGTGTAATCTACACAGACTCTCCATTTCCCATTTTTCTTCTGCACTACGACCACATTTGCCAACCACCTTGGGAACTTGACTTCTCTGATCATCTTGGACTTCAATAGTCTTTTAACTTCCTCTTGGATGATGGTATTCTGCTCAGGAGCAAATTTTCTTCTCTTTTGCTGAACAGGCTTGAATGATCTGTCAATTCCAAGCTTGTGAGTGATAATGTCTTTGGATATGCCTGTCATATCCTCATGCTTCCATGCAAACGTTGACATCCTGCATTTCAAAAAGTTAGTTAACTGCACTTCAATATCCTGAGCGATATTGGTTCCTACGAGCACCGAGATATTAGGATTATCCTGATCCAGGATAATTTTCTTCACATCCTGCTCCGAAGCTTCCAAGGTATCCCGGGCCCGCATCTTTAATTGCTATGCTTGATTAGGCTTAGTTGAAGATTTCATCGAAGATGAGTAGCATTCTTTCGCTTCCTGCTGATCACTTTCAACCTTGACAACTCCCCAAGGGGTAGGGATCTTGATGCATTGATGATATGTGTCACACCCCCAAAATCCACCTGCGGAGTATCACCGCTTGGAGGCGTGACTGACTAGGATCAAGCCACCAATCATATTGAACAAGCATGTAAGTAATTATAAAATCCAACCAATACAATTGGTGTCCAAACAACACATAGTTTAAGTTGCAAGTGGAAGCATAATGTCAAAAGCCAAAGCATAAGTTAATAATGTTTAAGTTTAACATAGCACACAATTGTCCATGTCCCACAACGACTCTTCCCCATGCAAGCTCCAGCTAAGTACCTATTGACCTGCAAAGCATGTAGTAACGAGTCAACAACAAAGTTGAGCGAGTTCACAGTTGGGTGTTCATTTTAAGTTGTTTCGAAAACGGTTTCCTTTAACTGGCATCCTGCCGTGGGGGTTACCCCATAGTTGAAAACGTGTTTTGTCTAATCCCATTTACTCTGGCAATCCAGCCATGGGGGCTACCCCATGTTTAGTTATCTGGCTTTTCGGCCGTGGGGGCTACCCCATGTATACTACTAGACTCGTTACCATATTGACTGCTGACTGTAGTCATGTTTATGTGCCCTGAACTGTCAATGTCTATCATCATTGACATGCCCAGATCCATTAGTTCACGCCCGTCCTCTGCGGCACGGTGTGAGGCTTGTCAGACCTAAATAGCGCTATCTAACTAATGACCCGCTCGCCATTGGCCCGACGATTAAGTCGATATGAAAAGGAGGGACTTCGTGATAGAGTTTTGGTCTAGTAAAAAGTTAACTGTCCATGAGGACGAGGAATTACATTCCTGAACCAGTACTGTCCTACCCAAGAAAGGACGAGGAATCCATGTTCCTTAACCTCATTCCCAACCCCTGGGAATCCCATGCTTTGTAGAATGTGTGAACTCACCTTGATTTGCTCGGATTGTTAATTTACTTTACCCATTCCGAGATGGTCAACCAAACCCTACTCTGGTTACCAAAGACAATTAGTTTCTTATCCATTTATGCGAGTTGCACAACATTTTACACAAGTAGCATACACAAGTCATCACACAAGTTATAATATTTGATCACACAACACACAGTGGAATTTCTCTTATTTCATGTTTGAAGATAATAGGCCCACATTAAATCACACATCACATCAAATAATTAATCAAGTTATCCTCAATTACATAACAAAGTCGGTCCATCCAAAACATTAGGTTAGCCCACTAATTCAAAAGTTACGACCCACTAATCATCACACCCATCAGATTCGTGTATAGAAGCATTTAATCAAATTAAGATGCATGTCATCTACCAAAATATTCGGCCCAGCTTGTATGCATACCCAAGAGGCTCAATACTTTTATTTATTTTTTTTACATCCCAAATAATCAACAGGCAGGTTCGGTTAGCATGAAACCCATATATCCCTTTTAGTTCTCATTGGTAATTTATTATTATAAAATTCACACCCCAAATCTAATAACAAAATACCTCCAATTATTCAACATAGCTTAGTCGGTTCATAAGGGAAATAATTAAACAACTTCGGCCCAACTTGATTATGCAACTGGTTTGATGTGTTTCACTTATTATCATGCAAAATCCTAATTTCACAATTATTAATTGAATTAATTTTTAATGGCCGACACTATACATTCTGATTGGACCTCCACCTTGAACCACATGAATTGTGTATTAATCACATGACGTCTGATGTGTTTAATTAATGCAGTCTACACTTGTTGACTGTCAAAAGCATTTAAACAAATTTAACTATGTTAAGTGTGCTATACATAAAACCAGTTCATGATTCATCGGTCATCATTAACAGTCAGCAATTATCATGCATACTCACCCACACAAACAACTCAGTCTACCACCCAATCATCGATATACATAATCTGTTCATGTTCAATTCATGCGACACAGTAGATCAAACATAAATATCATACACCCTAATAATCTACCAAGCCACATGAACGTTCCTATTCAGCCGATTATCACAAGGATTTATCAAACTCATACGATCATATTAACACTAATCTGATATCTCGTATACATTCAACAAATACATCCAATCATCATACACCCAGTCATATACATACGATCAAACATAGCAATTACACTAACCGGAGTTAGACGTGAGGGCGAAGGTGTTTGGACTCGCGAAGGAAAGCTCCAGAGAATAAAATTGTCGCCAGTTTTGTTGAGAGGATTAGGGTTTTCCATATATTTATGTGTTGAAAGAATTATAAAGGTTTCGGGCTGTGGGCTTTGAGGGTTTGGGCCGAGGACAAGTCCCCAAAGACATACACAATAAACATTCATAATAAACACACATAATTATGTAACAAACACTCAAACTCGTAATGTTCTATTGAAACTAGTTACGTCACATGATCACATAACACACATACAAGTCATATTGAAATACAAAGAATGTCTAAAATTCGAGTTGTCACATTATCCCCAAGTTGAAAGAAATTTCATCCCGAAATTTGGTACGTACTCACGGAGGAAGCTAGTTAAGTTGCATGGTTTTCCTGGGGTGTCACAATATGTTGATGGCACAGCCTTCATATCGTGAATCCATGGTCTTCCCAGTATGATGTTATAGCAGGATAAGGAGTCCATCACACAGAAGCGTTGTATCGAGTTGACCCCTTCAACGTATACTGGTAACTTTATCTCTCCTACAGTATTTCTAGCTTCTCCACTGAAACCAACGAGCACAGTGGACTTCAAAGTAATGTCCATCGGAGATACATTCATCCTCTTCAATGTTTCCAGCTGAATTATATTGACAGAACTACCGTTGTCTACCAGTATCCTGCGTACAAAATGGTTAGCCACATATAATGTTATTACCAAAGCATCATGGTGAGGATCCTGAACAGTATCTCAGTCATCACTATCAAAAGTGATCACTTTATCAGTTGTGAGGGTAGTCATCCTGACTGGTTTGTCTCCCCTTTCACTCTTAGCTTCCTTTGCATGTCTCTTAGCCGCCGAATACGAAGTCCCACAAATGTCGGATCCTCCTGAAATAAAGCTAATTATCTTGGCATCTGCTGGGGGTGATGCTGCTCGTTCAGGATCCTTCTCGGGATCCTGCCCTTTATTCTTCTTTTTTCCCAGCAAGTCCTTCAGATACCCCTTGCTTAACAGGTAACTTATCTCTTTCCTTAAAGTAATGCAATCCTCGGTCATATGTCTGAAGTCTTCATGGAAGGCACACCATTTAGATTTATCCTTCCAATCAGCTTTCTGCTGGTTCTTTCGAGGCCACCTAGCTTTGTCCCCTAAACCCTGCATAGCATACATTAACTCAGGTATATTAACAGAAAAGCAGTATTCAGATAAGTCAGGATATTCTTCAGGATCCTCGTCTTCAACAGCATTCACTTTCTTGTTATCATTTCTGCCATATGGCTTGGAGCGATATGGCTTATATGAAGATTTTGATTTCCTGTTAGTTGATTCATAGGTTGAGGTAGAATTCATCCTCTCCTGCATCTTCTTCTCATCTTCCAAACGGATATATCTCAAAGCCCTGTTACGAGCTTCGTCGAGATTCCTGCAGGGATTCATTACAAGATCCTGATAAAACTGAGAATCTTTTGCAACCCCATCTTAAAAGCTTGCACAGCTGTTGCAACATCAAGATGTGGGATATCCAAGGAATCTCGACTGAATTTGTTCACATAATCCCTCAAGGATTCCTAAGGCCCTTGAGTTATCCTGTAAAGATCACTGGTTAGTTTCTCAAAACTCCGGCTGCAAGAAAACTGACTATTGAATAAATTAACCAAATGAGCAAACGAGGTAATTGAGTGAGGAGGGACATTTAATAGCCATTTTAAGGCTGATCCTGTCAGGGTAGACCCAAAACCCTTGCACAAGCATGCTTCGTTAATCTCCATTCTTTCCCTATACTGGGCAATATGCTCTTCAGGATCCGTAGTCCCATCATACAGCTTCATGTTGCGAGTCTGAAATCTTTTTGGGATTTCAGCATCATAGATAGGATATGCAAAGCGGGATATCCTGTGGCTGTCTTGGGATACTTCCGGAATTGGCTGGACCACTCCAGGTACACTGGATATCATGTCCTTCAATTTCTGGAGCTCCTTGGTAAATGTTGACGTCATACCTGCATCCTGCAAAGAGCCATTGTTGTTAGTAGCAAGAATATTATTATTTGACACATTACCGGTCTGAGGATTTTGGCCATATCCTGAAGCATATCCTGAACTCCTCACAGTCGACATCCTGACCGAGGAGGGTATCTCAGGGGTATGATTCTGAGAATGGCTTGGGACGATATTCCCCCTGTTGTCCTCAGTGTAAACTGTGGAACTGAAATTCAAAGCCCTGGGCTGTATAGGAGTGACAGTTTCTTCAGCGGGTCTACTCGAGCTAGCTTTTAAGAGTTGTATTTCTCTTAACAGCATTTGATTAGTTTCCTGTTGCTGCCTCATTTGTTCATGCACACTTCCAAATAAAGTTAAAATTTCATCATTAGAGGCTAAAACGGGAGCAGATCCCTAAACACTCCGAGTAGGGATAACATCTTGAGATTGTGAAGAAAATGGCATCCTTGGAGGAGGTGGTGGAAGCACCGAACCGGTAGTAGCAGAGGTTGCAGCAGACATAGTGGAGGAGCTCATGTTTAATCTTGAGGCCACTGTAAACAATGTGGCAAAAAGTTTTGAAAATAGAAAACCGATTAACGATTTTACAAATATTTTTAGTAAAAGTAGCACCACTTGCCCCACGGTGGGCGCCAAATTGTTTTGGTCAAAAATTACCGAAGCAATTTAGTGATCAAATTAGTTAAGTGAGGTAGTGTGCTAATATTACGTATGAAAAATGTGTTAACCAAATTAGTTATGAAAACAGTTTCAGGATACGGCTCGGGATATCGAACTGTATCCACAATCAAACAATGAGCAAAAAGGTAAAGGTTGACACGTGATGTACGAGGAAAGCCCTTGATCAATCTAGATCGCCGGCATAAAACCTCTGGAGCTGACAATCGCAGCTGCCTTGTTCTTCTATTGCTTCAAATATCAGGATACAGTGCAGGATGTGGTGCGGATCGACTATGTGTTACAATGTAATTCGGATACAAGTGTTGTGTGTAGTGTTTGCGATGAGCTAGAGAGAAAGTGTTCGAAAATGTGTAATTTGAGTGCCTTAATCTGATCCGCCCCCATCTATTTATAGTAAAACGAATGTAACTAACTATCCTACATAACCGGGATCCAACGAATATTCCTTAGCCAAACGTTGTAGACCTGGTCTTTCGGGTTCAACGTCTCTCCTCTAACAAATACGCCCGAGTCTTGAGGAGATGAAGTCCATTTGACCGTTAGCAAGTCCCAGTCTTTAACCTGCACGTGATTAATCCGATATACCTCAGGATATCACCCAGGATGTTAGCAAGATCCCCGTCCAGTATCCTGATCGCAGATAAACAATTAAAAGCAGGATATAGTTCAAGATATGTATGCTTAGAAAATGAGCCATAACACTTTCCAAGGAGAAACTTTCAAAAGTACCTTATCTCCGATTTGAAATTCCAGTGGCTTGCGTCGATTATCGGCATAACTCTTTTGACGATCTCGAACAGTCTTTAGTCTTTCCTTGATTTGAGTGATCTTGTCGGTGGTTTCTTGTACTATTTCAGGACCTGATATTTGGCTTTCTCCTATTTCTGCCCAACAAACTGGAGTTCTACACTTTCGTCCATATAGTGCTTCAAATGGGGCAGCTTCAATGCTTGAATGATAACTCTTATTATAGGAGAATTCAATTAAGGGTAAGTGGTCGTCCCAATTTCCACCAAAATCTATCACACATGCTCGGAGCATGTCTTCCAGGGTTTGTATCGTCCTTTCACTTTGTCCGTCTGTTTGAGGATGATATGCCGTACTTAAATTTAGTCGTGTTCCTATTGCTTTCTGGAAACTTGTCCAGAAATGGGAAGTGAAACGACTATCCCTATCCGATACAATGGAGAGTGGAACTCCATGTAAGGATACTACTTCATCTACATACAACTTGGCTAACCTTTCCATGCTAAAGGTTTCCTTCATGGGTAGAAAATGAGCTGATTTGGTTAATCGATCCACAATTACCCAAATCGCATCATTACCTTTTCTAGTTTTGGGTAACTTAGTAACAAAATCCATTGTTATGAGTTCCCCTTTCCATATAGGCATTTCTAATTGTTGTAGTAGACCTGAAGGTTTCTGGTGTTCTGCCTTAACTTGTGAACAAGTAAGACATTTAGAAACATATCTAGCTATGTCCTTTTTCATTCCTATCCACCAGAAATTTCTTTTTAAATCTTGGTACATCTTATTATTACCAGGATGCATGGTATACCTAGATTTATGAGCTTCTTCTAAAATTTTATCTCTTAATTCTCCTTGCTTAGGTACCCAAATTCTCTTCTTGTGGAATCTCCAAATTCCATCACTTCCTTGTTCTAATTCCTTTATTTTTCCTTTCATTCCTTCAGCATCGTCCTTGATTGTTGTTTCTTGAACCTTCTTTAATTGTTCCATTAAATCTAACTGTAGATTTAATCTAAGAGCACGAACCCTTCGTTGTTTCTCATGATACTTACGACTTAAGGCATCTGCAACTACATTTGCTTTTCCTTCGTGATACTGAATATCACAGTCGTAGTCGCTTAGTATTTCCATCCATCTCCTTTGTCTCATGTTTAACTCTTTTTGCCCAAATATGTACCTTAAACTTTTATGATCCGTATAGACAGTAAATTTACTTCCATACAGATAATGTCTCCAAATTTTAAGGGCAAAAATTATGGCTCCTAATTCTAAGTCGTGAGTCGTTTAGTTTTCCTTGTGCTTTTTCAATTGTCTAGAAGCATACGCAATTACCTTCTTGCGTTGCATTAGCACACATCCTAATCCTAGCTTTGAAGCATCACAATATACTTCAAAATCTTCAGTTCCTTCTGGTAAGGCTAGAATTGGAGCGTTTGTTAGCTTTTGCTTCAGAATCCTAAAGGCTTCTTCTTGTCTAGGTCCCCATTCAAACTTAACCGGTTTACAGGTTAGCTTAGTTAACGGTACAACTATCTTGGAAAAATCCTTAATAAACTGTCCATAGTATCCAGCTAATCCTAAAAAGCTTCTAATTTCCATAGCTGTTTGTGGAACCTTCCATTGGGTGATCGCTTCTATTTTAGTAGGATCTACGTGAATACCTTCATGATTCACCATGTGTCCTAAAAATTACACTTCTTGTAACCAAAATTCACACTTTGAGAACTTGGCGTAAAGCTTTTCTTTTCTTAACAATGTTAAGAGTGCATGCAGGTGCTGACAATGTTCCTCCTGACTTTTGGAATAAATAAGTATATCGTCGATGAAGACAATTACAAATGTATCCAAGTACGGTTTACAAATTCTATTCATCACGTCCATGAATGCTGCAGGTGCATTCGTTAGTCCGAAGGGCATAACTGTAAACTCGTAATGACCATACCTAGTTCTGAAAGCAGTCTTAGGTATGTCTTCTTCTTGTACCTTCAATTGATGATATCCAGAGCGTAAGTCGATCTTAGAAAAGTATCTAGCTCCTTGAAGTTGATCGAAAAGATCATCAATCCTAGGTAATGGGTATCGATTCTTAATTGTAACCTTATTCAGTTCTCTATAATCAATACACATTCTCATTGACCCATCTTTCTTTTTCACAAACAACACTGGTGCTCCCCACGGGGATGAACTAGGTTGTATGAATCCTTTACTTAGTAATTCATCTAATTGTTTCTTCAATTCTAACATTTCAGTGGGTGCTAACCGATAAGGTGCCTTGGCTATCGGTGTAGTTCCGGGAATTAGATGAATTCTAAATTCTACTTCCCTGTCGGGTGGTAATCCTGGGAGTTCTTCTGGGAATACATCTGGGTATTCTAAGACTACAGGAATTTCTTTAAATTCCTTACCCTTAGTGCTAATGATTACCGAAATCATATACACTATTCCTTGTTTCCGTTCATAACTAGCAACTTTCATTACTGAAATTAACTTCATGGGTTTTCGCGGCTTATCTCCTGTAATCATGATAAATTCTCCGGTTGGTGCTCGAATCTCTATAGAGTTCTTATCACAAAGGATTCGAGCATGGTTGGCTACTAACCAATCCATTCCTAACACAACATCGAACCCAGCTAAATTCATTGGTAATAGGTTTGCATGAAATTTATGACCTGAAAGTTCTATAGTTTCTTTTTGCAAAACCTTATCTATATTAATAGAATTCCCATCTGCCGTTTCAACGGTAAAAATCTGCCTAAGATTGGTTAAAGGTAAATTAAGAGCTTGGCAGAATGAAGTATTTATAAAACTTTGGTTTGCACCAGAGTCAAATAATACCTTTGCATAAACGTCGTGAACTAGGAACGTACCAGCTATCACGTCAGGAATTAATTTTGCTTCCTGAGTAGTCTGCTTGAAGGCTCTTGCGTTTTTCTTGGTAGCTCTTTCTGCAGGGTTGGCTTTGTTATCAGCTGGTTTGACCAGTTTTGGGCAATCTGGCCTAAAGTGTCCAGCTTCTCCACAGTTGTAGCAGACGGTTGCTTTCTTCTTCCTGCAATCTTCTTCTTGATGCCCCGGAATTTTGCAGAAATTGCAATATCCTTTGCATCTTCCAAAATGCTTTCTTTTACAGGCATTGCAGAATGGAACAGTGGAAGATTGCCCGGTTCCCCTTCTCTTAAAATTATTACGGTTACCCATACGGAATCCTTGGGTAATCTTTTAGGCTACTTCCTTTTTCTGGTTTTCTTCACTTGTGCGTACCAATTCATTAGTTAGGGTGTTAGCTAATTCTACCGCATCGTCAATAGTGCGAGGTCTCGCAGCTTTAACGATATTACGGATTTCGCCAATTAATCCCCAAATATAGCGGGAAATGAGCACCGGTTCTGGCGAAGCCAGGGTTGGTACCACTCTCGCATATTCGAAGAATGTCGAAGTATATCCTCGACAAACTACACCCATCATCCGATGGTTCAGGAACTTATTTGCCATTTGTTCCTTTTCATATTCGGGACAGAATTTTCTTTCCATTATCTGCTTAAATTATTCCCAACTCATGGCATAGGCCATATTTCTTCCTTTGGCTTGAAGTACCGTATTCCACCATTCTAACGCCCCTTCTTTAAAAAGATGCGACGCATAGATAACCTTGTCTTCCCTAGCACATTTGCTTATCATGAGTACTGCTTCGGTTTTCTCCAACCAACGCAGTGCCGCTGTCGCCCCTTCATTGCCTGCGAACTCAGCTGGTTTACAAGCAAGGAATTCTTTGTAAGTGCAACCAGGCGTTGCAGCTTTCATTTTCTTAGGGAGCGGGGCCTGCCGTGGATCATTATTGTTGTTAGTATGATTACCGCCTCCGTTTACGCTATTACTGAAATTATCTTCAGAAGTACGTTTGCTAGGAAGTTGTTGAGGTTCAACAGGTTTCTGGGCAGCAGCAAGGATTGCTGGAATAGCATTGGCTATTCCTTGAGCAACGATATTTTCTATATCTTGCCTAGTCATAAATTGATCCTCCCGGTGTTGCTCAGATTGGTTAACCTCGTTAACTGGTTCATTATTAGCGTTTTCCATCTGATAATTAATATATATAATTTATTAGTATAGAGTAAATAACAATTATACACAAAACAATCATACAAATTTCACTACATGCATATAGCCAAAGTTATCGATTTCTCGATTCCCATTATATATATATATATATATATATATATATATATATATATTATGCATCATTACACACCGTTATCTTACAAAGGTTTTATTTGTAGGTTATTTACAGACTCATTTTATTATTATTACTACTATTATACAATCACAGCTTTACAACCATCTATCCCTGGGCACCTTAGAAGCAACGTTCCCTCTCTTCATACTTCCAGGAGATTTGCTCTCCCACCTCCCGAATCCTATTCCCTGCACCTATCAGCTCTTCGCCAAAATGGCGGAGTTCAGCTAAGTTTTCATTGCTCATTGGTGGGTTTGGTATAGGTTCTGGGTCGAACTGAGGGAAAAAGGTATAAGGATTATTTAGGAGGTTTGCCAGTCATTGGTCCACCACTCGTCCATTCCTAGAGCTTGAGTATGGATTAAAGGTTCTGGGATTGCTGGTTCCAAATTTATTGGAAGTTGAGTTTCAGCAGGATAAGGGTAAAGGTTATTTTTAATAGGCCTAATGATATCACAACTTGCCAATATACGATCCAACTCCTCTTGTAATGGCAACTCCTCGACTTGTTTAGAACTCTCCCCAATTTCCATTTCTACTTGCCTAGAACCTTCTCCAGTCATAATTCCTTTTCCTTTATCGATGGGGTTCTCTATTTTGGGAACCTTTCTAGTTGCGGGTTTCCTCCTGCGTACACGCCTCCAGCCTACGAATCTTCTCATTTTCTTAGGCTTTGATTTCTCCGGTGGTGGAGCGTTGAATTTCATAGGTTCTTCTATATCGGGTATGTAACTAGTAAAGTCTCTGGAAACTTCTATTTTCACACAAAATGCTGTTTAGCATATATGCAAAATGCACACAAAATGCTAAGTTAAAATTTTATAACAAAAATTTCACAGATAAACATTCAAGTATTATTGCATACCGTGTGACTAATTTAATACAAAGGACAACTGACAATTTAAACATACTAGGGTTTATTATAAACTTATTTATTTACTGGGTAAAAAATTTTTCTTTAGGGTTCCTGGATTGTAGATGATATGGGTGCTAATACTAGGTCAGAGTATTTAAAATTTTGCATTCACTGCTACCGTGGCTAACATATAGAGATCAACCCATTTTTCATCTAGTTCGTCTTCCCAAGGTGGGTTATTGCCTATTTTCGGTGTCTCCTTAGGCATAATTACTTCTTTTGGTTGTGGTTTCCTTCTTTTCTCCTGACTTTTCCTAATAATCAAACTTCTTTTATTAGGAGAAAGTGGTTCCTCATATTGTGCTTTTCGAACAAATATTCCTTCCTCAGTATTTGTTGGGCATGTTGAGGATGAAGTTCCTTTTTCTTCTGGTGCAATATCTAATTTATGATAGATATCCGAAAGTCTTTGTTTACCCATACTGTAAACAAATATTCCAATAATAAAACACGTAATCACAAAATGGCAATCAGTAAAATTAAGTATTTTCTAAATAATTGGCTTAAATCAGTGGCTCTAATACCACCTTTTCATGGCACGATCCCAGCCCCGGTTTTACCCGGTCAGGAGCCGCGGGACAGGAACCCGTGGTATTTATAATGCGACAGCGTAAGATTTTTAACAGAATCTTTTTAATGCTAAAAATGCCCGATTATTTTATTTCATAATTCGGGATAAACCCCGTAGTTTACAATAGAGGAATTTTACTAGGGAATTCCCTGATTTATTAAAACATGTTTATTCATTTTAACTGAGCCACCTCTTCAAGCTGGTTAGTGCTCCGTAACACGTTTTCCTTGATTTACAGCAGGTAGCCTGAAACATGTTTTAAAAATATTTTTGTCAGCGAGGAAATACTGGTGAATCATTCATTTTGACAAAATGACACATAGTTATAATTTACAGCATAAGAGCGATTACAATGGCTTCTATCTTATTTTTATCTGGCGCCTTGTCACCCGTATGACGATGGTCATACCACTATTGGGTCCCACCCCAAGTAGTGACGTTTATCACTGTTAGGATTTATTAGCCTAACCCGTGAGAAATTAGTAATGTGCACAATACCCCACTAGCCAGTGATTTAAGATAACCACGACTTAATCCCTGTAATTATAACATTTGAAAATGGAGTATTGTAAAACATTTGATAAAAGAGAATGACACACATTGCAGATTTAATACGGGCAGAGTCTAGCCTACTGATTAGCCTTGTAACCTAATTAAAATATCAATGCACATAAACTAGGTCAGTAACTAATACAACATTTACGATAACTCACGAGATTAAAACCTTCACAACGAATGACAAAGTGCAATACTTAAACATCCATTGAATTCACGACAAATGACAAAGTATAAACCCAATTTGAGCAGCACTTAAGCATTCATTGGATAGTTTTAATCGATCGGACATTAAATCGTAGCAGCGATCGAGTTATTACCCTGTATTGCAGCAGAGATTCGGGATTATAACTACTTTTGAACGAAGCAGTGTATAAGTGAGTGTACGTAATGAATTTTAACGTCGAAACATGCAAACAGTTCAAGTCCCAAGCCCCTGAATTTATAGCCTGATTTGGTACCTCCCGCGTGTCGCGACAGGATCTCCCGCACCTGTCGCGTGTCGCGGGGGAATCCAAAGGAGGCTAGGCCTGCATTGTCACCTGGGTAGCCCTGATGAGTCGATAGTTTTTCAATTTACGTGTTTTATAACCGTTTTCGAAGGATAAACTTAATTAGGGGATACCCCCTTGAGTTTTAGGGGGCCCTAATCCTGATTTCAATTATTCTGAAAATTTTAGGGGTCATGCAGAATTACTTGGGGTCTCATTTAGGGTTTCCTATTTAGGCTAAATAAGATAAGAAATGGTAATTTTAATGAGAGTTGTTACATGAGGTTTTGTGCCGGCGATCTAGATTGGTCAAGGGCTTTCCTCGTACATCTCGTGTCACCCTTTACTTTTTTTGCTCATTGTTTGATTGTTGATATAGCTCGATATCCTGAGCTATATCCTGAAAACAGTTTTTGTAAGCAACATAATCAGAGTATTTTCAACACACATTATTAGCACACTACCTCACTTAACTAGTTTGATCACTAAATTGCTTCGGTAATTTTTGACCAAAACACTAAAACCGTGCTAAATTGTAAGCAAACGACGATCAAAACCGGAAAAAAATCATAAAACAAAAATGTGAATTTATAGTGTCATGTGACGTAAAACGTAAGCAAAGACAAACACGAACTTATACCGCAAGCAAGCGTAAAACATAGAGAAACCCAATTTTTTACCGAGAAAGCTTAACCTAAAGACCCAAAACAGCTAATATAAGGTTTTTAGACAAACCCGAGAAAGCGCGCATGGAGGACATAAAACCGTGTAAAGTAGTAGTAAGCAAACGCCGACTAATATAAGGTTTTTAGAAAATGACAATAAAAGTGACAACTTTGAAACTTAAAGGGATATGAAAGAAAAGTTTAAGTAAAAGACAACAAATTGAGGGATTAAAACTGAATGCCAAACAAATTGTGGTGGTCAAAATCTAAAAATAACGTACAATTTGTTTGTATCTTTTATTTGTTGTGGTGGACCCCACATTTCTTATCCCATATCTACTTCCACATCTCTACTCTTACTCATATTTTACCTTGTTAATTGCCAGGCAATTTTGTAATTAATTTGCAAAATTTGGGTATTTTGAGTATTGTTCCTAAGAACATACTCTAAATGTTATATAGAGTAATTAAAAAATCTAACCATTTTGCCCTTCATTAAAAGAGAGGAAAAAGGACAAAAAAAACTTAATGTTAACTAAAAAATCCGACGAGATTTTACTTTTGTTATATGTAAATAATTAGATTAGGCCCATACGAATTAGATTAAATCCTTTATGTTATATATTATTTAATAATATTAGAATTCTTAGATCAATATTCTTTATGTTATTATAATAATAATAATAATAATAATAATAATAATAATTAATAGCAAAAGATCTATATAAAAGAAGCAAATGACATGTGTCATTTAGTGGAAGAAGAAAATGTCATATGACATTTAGTGGATTCATTTATTAATATAGATTTTAGTTTTTAATATGCCTTTTCCCTTACCTATAACAATTACGAGTATTTGAATTTTACAGAAAATTAGATGAAAAGAGGAGTTCGTAAATATACGGTCAAAAGTAAATAATTATTTTTATCCGAAAAAGACCTCAATTCTTTCATCTGCTTTGGGCCTCTAAAGCAGTTGAGTCGGCCCTGGTTTTGAGTGAGAGTAAACTTGATAAATAATATGAGGATAATACTTATATTACCTAAGATAAAATAAGCAACATATATCCCTTTTGTTTAATACATATACCTCTTTGATTAATACATCTCCAGTTGTTGTAGCAGACCAGATGATCTCTGATGTTCAGCCTTAACTTGCAAACATGTTAGGCATTTCGCTACATGAGTGGCTATGGACTTTTTCATGCCCATCCACCAATAGTTCTTTTTCAGGTCTTGGTACATCTTGTCTCCACCGGGATGTACTGAATATTTTGAGTTATGTGATTCCTAAAGAATCAACTCTCTAAGTCCTCTGATGTGTGCAAAATGCAACATATAAATTACATCAAATGAGGTACAAAACTAACCCTTTTTTAGTACTAATGTTGGAAAAAGCACGTTTCTTTCTTCCTTTTGAATTTATAGGACCAAATGAGCTTAAAAGAAAAAAAAAGGAACAAATAAGCAGCCAAATACCAACATAAATACAAGAAGAAGGAATAACGTGACATGCCTGACCCCTCGGCAAGATCTCCCAAAGTAAAAACAAGAAGGCAGAAGCTGACCACGGGGCTGTGCCCAGCTCATCACGGGGCGTGCCCAGCTCACCACGGGGCGTGGTCAGCTCACCACGGGGCGTAGTCAGCCCTGACACAAGAAGACAAAACCTGTAGAAGCTTCTACGCCCACCACGGGGCCGTGCCCAGCTCACCACTGGGCGTGGTCAACGCAAAGATACGCATAATCTTGCCAAATCTTGATAGTACAGATACGGAGATGACCACAGGGCCGTGCCCAGGAGACACAGGGTCGTGTTGGGCCCTCTGCTGACACTTGCAATTAATGAAGGAAGAAAAAAGGCTGACTACGGGGCTGTGGCCAGAGCTCTGTACTGGCTATATAAGGGGGTGCTTGGTTCACTTGAAAGACATCCCTTGTCAAACCACTACTCTCTCACTTTGCCACCACTCCACCACCACTACAACACCAACACTTACCACCATCATCCATCATCCATCTTTAGAGTGTGTAGTAGTCTTGAGATCCAAGATTGATCGTAAGGGTTCTTGCTAATCAAAGGCCATGTTTGGTTAAGCCTCTTACATCACTTGGTGAAGACAAGCATTTAATGTATTACTTTTGATTTTTAATAATTCGGAACTTTTTATTTGGTTTTGTATTAATGACTTTAATAACTAGTTTCTTATGTTGAAGGTGAATTTTCTTTATCATTTGTCTATGGTGTCTTGGAGTTACTTTACTGTCTATATAAAGTAAAAGATTGCATCATTCATGTCTCTACGGTCTATATAGAGGCATGTTGGCTACCTGGTCGGGGGTTAAGGGAATGGTTTAGTAAGATTCTTGCCTTGTTCAGTGTATAGATCCTGCCAGGACCTGGTTCAAGCTTACTAGGACCTCCTTCAATACCCACTGGTATTGTATGGTGGGGGTGCGAATAGCTTGAACCCCTCATATGTAAACTACTATTAATACATTAAACCGGCTACTTGGGATTGTATCCCTGCTGACTCAAACCACTTAGCTGAGGGTAACGCCACCTTCAAAAGAGGGGCCTACTACTTTTCGCATTAATAACTTAATTAATTATCTTTCAATATTCTGACCCTTTGGGATTGTATCCCTGCTGACTCAAACCACAGGGTTGAGGGTAACGTCACCTTCAAAAGAGGGGCCTACTACTATAACTAAGATAATCTCTTAAAAAGTCCGAAAGTGCGAAAATCATCAAAGGATACATTAAAGGCGAGTCGGATCCAAGCGATTCATCTTGTCTATCTATTTTTATATTATTTTTATTTCTGCATTTTTAGTTTTATTTTCATGTTTCAAATCTTTTCTTAAAAAAAATTAGATTGATTAGACGTTGAGGATAAACCGGTACTAAAAGCTCTTGTGTCCTTGGACGACCTCGATTGTCACACCCTGACTTTTGCGGAAGCGTGGGTTTATTTGGTGTGACTTCTTAATACCATAGCAACAATCACAACAATGCAATATGATAAAAAATACGAGATGTTCATCCATTAATAAAAGTGAGAAAATACCACCATAACATTGTTCAGAAACATCGACATTTGAAATAAGTTACAAACCACAAATTATTTAAAACGTGTTCATAAGACACAAAATACTTTGGATAAGACGAGGTTTAGAGACATATAACCCGTCCAGGAGTAGGTTACACCTCTCAAACTTCACAACTCTGGATGACATCTATTATTCAACGCAGCTAGACACATGCATACTCTACCAGATCCTGCTAGTTCCCTGAAATACATGTAGTTTGAAAAATCAACAAAAGTTGAGTGAGTTCATGTATAAGTGAGTCTGTATAAACCATTGAAATGCGTCTGTATGAAAAACCCTGGTATGTAGCAATTAAGGAAAAATAAAAGAGATCACCAATGGGTTGCAAAACCACTGGTATGTGTGAAACGGTGCAGGAAGTACTCAACCCTAGCAAATTTGTACCGGGCCTCCGGCTGTAAGACACAGTCACCACTATGGGCCTCCCCGGCCTCATGGGTGTGGGCTCGCTACACCCAAATAGATCTATCACTCATGTCCGTCGGTCCTAACAACGAGGATTAATGGCCTTAAGTGTTGTACCCACCTTTCACATGATCTAAGCGTCTAAACCCTCCTTAAGCTAACCATACCATTTATAAAAGCGTCTGTAAATTGTAACATGTATTTCACCCCCGAAGTATAAAAACTGAAAACAATTAAGAGAAAAGGGGGACATGAACTCACAAATGTCTGTACTAGTTGTAACATACTTGGTACTCGTTCTCACCAAGAGTGTTTCTTGTTATTATATCATTTGTAAACATTGTAATATTTGTAACATGTATTCCACCCCCGAAGTATAAAACTGAAAACAATTAAGAGAAAAGGGGGACATGAACTCACCTTGATTACGAGTAAGTCCTAACGAGTATGCAAATGTGAGAGTTCTTGGAAATAAGATTCCACGTCACTCTAGTTGATTGAACATGCAACAATATGGAATATGTATCAACAATAATGTTTAATTGGATAATTGGAAATCCTAAATCTATAGGATTCGGTAGTGTCTTGTTTAAAAGGTAACTATGTGGTTTGGATACCCCAACAAGAGGACTCGGAAAATGAATATGTTATAAAGGAATTAATTATTATGTAAGTATATATTGTGTATGGGAATATATATATATATATATAGTTTGTAAATTAAATCCTTGTAAGTTAAGTCCAAGAGTTAGATTGTTATGTTAATGTCCAAAATCACATATCAATACAAAGATGATCGAACGGTATGATTTACCATCACCTATCACCATGAGTATGATCGGATTGAAAGGAAAATACAACATTATAATAATAGAGTTTGTAGTTGAGTTAACTTAACCCAAAACACAATTCTTATCACAAGAATTATGGTAGACTCGGTTGGAAAACCAAAACACTTGCCACCACAAGACTATGATAATAGTTGAGTTAGCTTAACCCAAAACACAAATCTTATCACAAGAATTATGGTAGACTCGGTTGGAAAACCAAAACACTTGCCACCACAAGACTATGATAGATTGGTATGGTTTTAATGTTTGTTCTTATGTTAGTGATTAATAACAAAAATTAAGAGTTAGTAACAGAAAGTTAAGAGGGTTTTCACACCTCTAAACTCATAAGAATTAATCATACATAAGTGTCTTAAACATGGTTTTGATTAGAAGTATGTAGGATATAAGTTTCATGCATGTTATTATGAACATAGATAAGGTATAATATTAATCATCAAAAATAGTAAGTTTGGTTCATGAAATGGTGTTGTTGTACCTTAGATTAACGAGATAATCTGTTGGAAACAATCCTAGAGAAGATCCAAGCTTTGTAGAAGAAGATTTGATGAAGAAATGATGAAGAAAAGTGAGTTTGAACTCACTTGTATATTAAGAAAAATTATGCACTTGTTCTTAAAACTGCAGAATTTGAGAGAGGATTTTGATGATTTAGAAGTGTTTGGCAAGTGAAATGAGGTCTAGAGAGGTTGTATTTATAGTGTAGGGGGTAGGTGAGAGCTTAAATTGATAAAAAATGGCTGCAAAAGGGTCAACAAATGACAAATTCTGCATTTTTTTTACGTTCTTTGAAGTTGCTGATGAATAGTGCCCGTCAGGGTACTATTCACGCTGGCAGGTTTTTTTTTTTTTTTGAATACTATGGATTAAAACAAACACTTTTTATAAAAGGGACTTATGCTAAAACAATTTCTAAAAATTATTAAAAATCATTTTGTAAAGTTTTACGCTAAAATTTATTAGAAAAACATCTTTGTATAGTTTTTCGGTTTCGTAACGAAATTAAGTGTTTGTAATGTAGAATTGAATCTAGAATATGTATACAATAATTTATTATAATTAAGGCCTTGAAACATAAGATAAAAATATGGATAAAGATACGAAAATACGAGGCATTACACAAATACAGTAATTGTTACAATGCAAGTTTCAAAGAATGTCAAATAGATCCCTCAACCTATTGTTTGTCTATGTGTTGGTATTGTCAGCATTATTTCTGAATCAACCGTTCAGTGTGTCAACTGTGCTGAGTGCATCAAGTATGTCACTAATGTAGGTGTGTAATGAATGGAGTGACTGTATAAAATATGATGCATGTATATATGGTATAGAATCATAGAGCAGTTTAAATTATCAGTTATAATCATGCACAGTCATTAAGTACGTAATTAAGATTAATTAATTCGTACAGTACCTGAAATTTTGAGGGTTGTCACATTCTCCCCCCGTTAAGAAAATTTCATCCCGAAATTTATTCAAGAGGTAGACTTGAACGAATGACCCTTAAAGAGTGTAAGTATATGAATAGCATAAGTGTTGGATAGATGAACGCAGTGTATTTAGAATGAAATCTCATCGTGGATAATCGGATATAATGCGTTGTGAGTTGTTTAAAGTTTGTATTAGGTCTAAACAGGTCTGCGAAACATTGGACTTCTCATGGTACGTTTTACGAAAGTTTGGTAACGTGGTGAAAACACTTATATACAGGAAGTACCAGCGGCGTACCCACCATGTTTTGACCATGTTATGTCTGTTTCATATTCAGTTTCATGTTACGTTCTGTGTTTTATCATACTCAGTAGTACACTCTATGGTTCTTATGAGCCAATCACTATAATCCCGTGTACACCCGTGATTATATTGATCGTCGCATGATCCGCATAGCTTGTACTAGTTGTGTATGAATTTGGGTAGGTACTTAAAGAAAAAAATTAAGGTGTATCAAAAATTTCATTTAACGTGTTATTGATAAATTTCTAAATTTGTATGGTAATAAAAAAATGGTGGAAACGGTCGTCCCAGGGATCGAACCCGGGTCTAGGCCACACCCTTTCGCGCGCCTAGCCAACCGAGCTAGGTGCCTAGTTTGTGAAATTTCCGTCAAAGATAAATAAGAATGTGTGTGTAAGAATAAGGTATGTGAGCAGGTCCATGCTTAAGTATGTATAGGAACCACGTAAGCGAATCACTCGGATTACGCTCGCGTATGGGTACACAGGTATGAACCACAAGTATGAATGAATGTATGAGCATAAATATGATTATTCACGTATGTATGAGCATAGACATAAAACGTATGAGTAGTATGAGTATACGTATAAGCATGAAACATATGAATATAAATATAAATACGAGCATATGTATAAGTTTAAGTATGAGTATGCACGTAAGTATGGGTGTTAGGGGTGGATTTCTAAATGACCCGTGATCCTTAGCTATTATCCTCTTTAGTGATCCTTACTTCTGTGACAGTTAGTGATCCTAAGAAGAACTTCAGGATCAGGATCATGGATCACCTTAAGGATCCTCATACTAACAATTGTTCACTTCTGTTTCGTATTGTTTTGCAGGAGTAACAAGTCGGACCAAGTCTTGGCGACATTCCCGGAGAATATTCCCGAACTATCCCGCACGTGCTTGGCTAAAAATGGACGTTGTGGATAACGTGGAAGCTTGGCACGAAAGTCGGACAGTTAGTTAGAGTAGATTATTTCTAATTTAAAAGGAGTAACGAGCTAGTAAAAAAACACTTAGTCAATTTTACAGCTACACACACTCGTATACTCGTACATTTGAAGCTCTCGACGAACATTCATTCATTTTCACTCACTTATACACATTTCACGATAGTGATCCTTGTACCTAGCTCGTTACTATCCGAAGTTGTAAACATTTATTGATTTATTTGAGCTTGGTGATCGGTAGTTTCCATCACCCGGGGTTTTTTGTGCCGGAGATCAACTCTTGATCAAGGGCTTTTTCCCCGTATAAACCCTTGTGTTGTTTGTGCATTTTACATTGAAGTGATCCTTATCGCTATTACACATTTTAAGCATCATTCCCCGAAACAAAGAGTTTGGTTACAATATCCTCATCAGATTTTCTGACCAAAACAGTTTGGCGCCCACCGTGGGGCAATTGGTGCTTTGTCCTTAGAAAAATACGCATTTCTGTGCTCGTTCCGGTTCACTACAACCAAGCTAATGGCTTCCTCAGCGAAGAATGCTTCAAATTTGATGCCATCATCCACTTCTTCACAAGGCGTCCCTCCTTTGCCTCCACCACCTTCTGGACCCCAGAAGAATGCTGAGAATGCTGCGAAGAAACCAACTCCCATTTTCTCAAAACCTCCAACTTCTTCTGCTTCTTACACTCCCACTACTAGTGACATGTTTACTTTGATTTTGCAGATGAAGGATCAGATACGGCAACAGGATAAGACCAATGAGAGGATTCTCAAAGAAATCGGAGATCTCAAGAAACAAAAGACAACAACAGAGGATCATTCCCCACTGGTGCCAAAATCCTTGAATTTTGATACTCCAGTGATTACTTCTCAGCCATCAGTGGTTCCAGACATTCAATATGTGGGTGGACCAAAAGGAGTGCACTATGGAACAACAACAATGACCCAGGCATCAGGCTCATATTTCCAGCCAGCGGGAACCTATCCTCAGCATATGGGATCCCTCACGAATTCAGGAGGGTATTCAGGATTGCAGCAGTTTCAAGGATCCTCCTTCGTTCCAGGATCATCCCAGGTTCAAGGATCCTCCATCGTTCCAGGATCATCCCAGGTTCAAGGATCCTCCTTCGTTCCAGGATCATCCCAGGTTCAAGGATCCTCCTTCGTTCCAGGATCATCCCAGGTTCAAGGATCCTCCTTCCTTCCAGGATCATCCCAGGTTCAAGGATCCTCCTTCGTTCCAGGATCATCCCAGGTTCAAGGATCCTCCTTCGTTCCAGGATCATCCCAGGTTCAAGGATCCTCCTTCGTTCCAGGATCGTCTCAGTTTCAGGGATCCTTCCAGATGCCAGGATCCTTGAGGAGTTTGCAAACAGGAAGTTCAGATGTCCATCAGGGAGATTTTATTCCAATGCAGACCAATGCTTCTACTGGTCCCTCGATCATTCCAGAGCCTCAACAATATGGATTAACACCCAATCTTCCTAATCTGAATCCGATGGGAGGTAACACTTTTAATAATTCTTATACTACTAACCATGGTCTTATGCAGGATCCAGGTATCAATCATGCCATGGCCAGAGAATTGCAAAAGTTAAAGGATATGATATCAAGTGTTCCAGGAGTGGTCAAACCTATCCCAGAGATTGCAGATGGGAGCCACAAGATATCTCGTTTTGCACCACCGATCTGTGATGCTGAGATACCCAAGAGATTCCATGTGCCAACAATGAAGCTGTATGATGGTTCGACAGATCCTGAGGAACACATAGCACAATACAGGGAGAGGATGGAGATCAATCCAATTCCAGAAAGGTTAAAGGAAGCATGCCTGTGCAAGGGATTCGGATCCACTCTTACTGGATCAGCTCTCAAATGGCTGCTAAGTCTTCCTCCCTATTCTATTACCTCATTTACTAACCTAGTTAACTTGTTTAATAATCAATTTTCTTGTAGTAGAAAATTTGAACGATTAACTAGTGATTTATATAGGATAACACAGGGTCATAATGAATCATTAAGGGATTACATTACCAAATTCAGTAAAGAATCCTTAGACATTCCCAACTTAGATATAGCCACGGCTGTTGAGGCCTTCAAAATGGGATTGCTTAGGGATTCATTGTTCTATGATGATCTTGTTATGACACCATGCAGGAACTTAGATGAGGTAAGAACACGAGCATTTAGGTTCATCCGGCTAGAGGACGATAAGAGGATCCAGGAGAGGTTAGCAGGATCCTCAAAGCAGGATAAGCAAGGATCCACATTCAGGAACAACAAGTTCAAGTCCTATAACAGATCTGATAACCAGAACGTGCATTCCATTGATCAAGAAGAGGATGATGAAGATTATCCTCCAATTTCTGAATATTGTTTTTGTGTTGACAACAATGAATTAATCCTTGCTATGCAGAACCTAGGTGATAAAGCTAGATGGCCGAGAAAAAATGATAGGCCAGCTGCAACTAAGGATAAATCCATGTGGTGTGCATATCATGAAGATTTTGGGCATCTCACAGAAGAATGCATTGCACTAAGAAAGGAAATTGGATACTTGTTGAGCAAAGGGCATTTAAAGGAATTGTTGGGAAGAAAAAAGTCAAGGACTCAGGATCCTGAAAGGATCCCTGAGAAGGCTCCAGCCCCTCCAGCAGATGCACAAGTGATAAACTTTATTTCTGGAGGATCCGACATCTATGGCACATCCTTCTCAGCAGCTAAAAGGCATGCAAAGGAAACTAAAATGGATAATGGAGAAAGACCAGTTCGAACATCAAGTGTCTCCGAAGGAAAAGTCATAACCTTTGATGAAGAGGATCGTGTTGATATCCAGGATCCTCATCACGATGGTTTAGTTATTACTCTTTTCATATCTAACCATTTTGTACGCAGGATCCTTATAGACGGAGGAAGTTCGGTGAACATTATCCAGCTTGACGTTCTAAAGAAGATGGGTGTTAGGGGAGGATTTTCTAACAATTAGTGATCCTTATTTGTTATCCTAACTGGTGATCCTTACTTCTGTGACAGGTGGTGATCCTCAGAAGAGCTTCAGGATCAGGATCATGGATCACTTTAAGGATCCTCGTACTGACGATTGTTTACTTATGTTTTGTAATATCTCGCAGGTATATTAAGCTTGACCAAGTCTTGGCGACATTCCTGGAGAATATTCCTAAACTATTATGCACGTGCTTAGCTAAAAATGGACGTTGTGGAGAACGTGGAAGCTTGGCACGAAAGTCGGATAGTTAGTTTAGGTGGTTATTTCTATTTTAAAAAGGGAGTAACGAGCTAGTAGAAAACACTTAGTCATTTCTCAGTTACACACACTCGTACAAACGCTCATACAAGCTCTCGTTCAAACACTTAGCAATCTCATACACTTTTTACACATTTCACCATAGTGATCCTTGTACCCAGCTCGTTACTATCCGAAGTTGTAAACATTTAACCATTTATTTTAGCTTGGTGATCGGTAGTTTCCATCACCCGGGGTTTTTTGTGCCGGAGATCAACTCTTGATCAAGGGCTTTTTCCCCGTATAAATCTTTGTGTTGTTTGTGCACTTTACATTGAAGTGATCCTCATCGCTGTTATACATTTTAAGCATCATTCCCCTAGACAAAGAGTTTGGTTGCAATATCCTCATCAGATTTTTTGACCAAAACAGTTTGGCGCCCACCGTGGGGCAATTGGTGCTTCGTCCTTAAGAAAATACGCATTTCTGTGCTTAATTCGGCTCACTACAACCAAGCAGATGGCTTCCTCATCGAAGAATGCTTCAAACTTGATGCCCTCATTCACTTCCTCACAAGGCGTTCCTCCTTTGCCTCCACCACCTTCTGGATCCCAGAAGAATACAGAGAATGCTGCGAAGAAACCGACTCCTATTTTCTCAAAACCACCTACTTCTTCTGTTTCAACTAATCCTACTACTAATGATCTCTATGCCTTGATTTTGCAGATGAGGAATCATGCACAAGAGCAGGATAAGACTAACGAAAGGATCCTCCGGGAGATTGACGAAATTAAGAAACAGAAGAAAACGGCAGAGGATCATTCCCCACTGATGCCCAGATCTTTGAATTTTGATACTCCGGTGGTTACTTCTCAGCCCTCAGTGGTTCCAGACATTCAATATGCGGGTGGACCAAAAGGAGTGCACTACGGAACAACAGCTATGACCCAGGCACTAGGTTCATATTTCCAGCCAGCGGGATCCTATCCTCAGCATATGGGATCCCTCACGAGTACAGGAGGATATTCAGGAATGCAGCAGTTTCAAGGATCCTCCTTCGTTCCAGGATCATCCCAGGTTCAAGGATCCTCCTTCGTTCCAGGATCATCCCAGGTTCAAGGATCCTCCTTCGTTCCAGGATCGTCCCAGGTTCAAGGATCCTCCTTCGTTCCAGGATCATCCCAGGTTCAAGGATCCTCCTTCGTTCCAGGATCATCCCAGGTTCAAGGATCCTCCTTCTTTCCAGGATCATCCCAGGTTCAAGGATCCTCCTTTGTTCCAGGATCATCCCAATTTCAGGGATCCTTCCAGATGCCGGGATCCTTGAGGAGTTTGCAAACAGGAAGTTCAGATGTCCATCAAGGAGATTTTATTCCAATGCAGACCAATGCCTCTACTGGTCCCTCGATCATTCCAGAGTCTCAACAATATGGATTAACCTCCATTCTTCCTAACTTGAATCCAATGGGAGGTAACACTTTTAATAATTCTCATACTACTAACCATGGTCTTATGCAGGATCCAGGTATCAATCATGCCATGGCCAGAGAATTGCAAAAACTAAAGGATATGATCTCGAGTGTTCCGAGAAGTAGTCAAACCTATTCCAGAGATTGCAGACGGGAGCCACAAGATATCTCGTTTTGCACCACCGATCTGTGATGCTGAGATACCCAAGAGGTTCCATGTGCCTACAATGAAACTGTATGATGGTTCGACGGATCCTGAAGAACATATAGCACAATACAGGGAGAGGATGGAGATCAATCCAATCCCAGAAAAGTTAAAGGAAGCATGCCTGTGCAAAGGATTCGGATCCACTCTTACTGGATCAGCTCTCAAATGGCTGCTAAGTCTTCCTCCCTATTCTATTACCTCATTTGCTAACCTGGTTAACTTGTTTAATACTCAGTTTTCTTGTAGTAGAAAATTTGAACGATTAACAAGTGATTTATATAGGATAACCCAGGGTCATAATGAATCATTAAGGGATTACATTACCAAATTCAGTAAAGAATCCTTAGACATTCCCAACTTAGATATAGCCACGGCTGTTGAGGCCTTCAAAATGGGACTGCTTAGGGATTCGTTATTCTATGATGATCTTGTTATGACACCATGCAGGAACCTAGATGAGGTAAGAACCCGGGCCCTCAGGTTCATTCGGCTAGAGGATGACAAGAGGATTCAGGAGAGGATAACAGGATCCTCAAAGCAGGATAAGCAAGGATCCTCATTCAGGAACAACAAGTTCAGATCCTACAACAAATCTGATAATCAGAACGTGCATTCTATTGATCAAGAAGAGGATGATGAGGATTATCCTCCAATTTCTGAATATTGCTTTAGTGTTGATAACAATGAACTAATCCTTGCCATGCAGAACCTAGGTGATAAAGCTAGATGGCCAAGAAAGAATGACAGGCCAGCTGCAACTAAGGATAAATCAAAGTGGTGTGCATATCATGAAGATTTTGGGCACCTCACAGAAGAATGTATCGCATTAAGAAAGGAAATTGGATACTTGTTGAGCAAAGGGCATCTAAAAGAGTTGTTGGGAAGAAAAAAGTCAAGGACTCAGGATCCTGAAAGGATCCCTGAGAAGGCTCCAGCCCCTCCAGCAGATGCACAAGTGATAAACTTTATTTCTGGAGGATCCGACATTTGTGGCACATCCTTCTCAGCAGCTAAGAGGCATGCAAAGGAAACTAAAATGGATAATGGAGAAAGACCAGTTCGAACATCAAGTGTCTCCGAAGGAAAAGTCATAACCTTTGATGAAGAGGATCGTGTTGATATCCAGGATCCTCATCACGATGGTTTAGTTATTACTCTTTTTATATCTAACCATTTTGTCCGCAGGATCCTTATAGACGGAGGAAGTTCAGTGAACATTATCCAGCTTGATGTTCTAAAGAAGATGGGTATCCCTGAATCAGAGATCATACCAAGATCCTCCGTGCTCGTGGGATTTAGTGGCGAAACTAAGAACACCCTGGGGGACATTAAACTCCCAATATATATTGAAGGCTTACACTCTTATCAAAAATTTTGTGTTATTGACTGTTTATCTTGTTGTAATGTTATCCTTGGCAGGCCCTGGATACATGATATGAAAGCAGTCCCGTCTACTTACCATCAATGTGTGAAGCTCCCTAGTCCTTGGGGAATAGTAAAGATTGATAGTGATCAGCAGGAAGCTAAGAATTGCTACACTTCATCGATGAAACCAGCCTCGAAGTCAAGGGAGCAATAGCAATCAAGGTATCCTCCAAGGAATGTCTTGGAGGCCAGAGAGCAGGATGTGATAGAAATCCTCATGGATTCCGATGATCCTGAATCCAAAATCTATATTGGATCAGGGATCCTTGGCGAAATGAAAGAAGACCTCATATCCTTCCTCAAAAGGAGAAAGACTACCTTTGCATGGAAACACGAAGATATGACTGGTATATCCAAAGATGTTATCACTCACAAGCTCGGCATCGACAGATCCTTCAAACCAATCCATCAAAGGAGAAGGAAGTTTGCACCAGAAAGGAATGCTATTATCCAGGAAGAGGTAGAGAAATTGCTCCGGGCAGGTATGATTAGAGAGGTCAAGTATCCAAGATGGTTGGCCAATGTGGTTGTTGTTCAAAAGAAAAACGGAAAGTGGAGGGTATGTGTCGATTTTACCGATTTAAATAAGGCATGTGTTGGTACACGATGTCTAAAGCCTACGTCATAAGTCTAGGGTCTAAATATGTCAAGTATGTAAAGTGTAGGGGTCTATATGTAAGTTTAATTTATTTTTGTCAAGGTTTCGCTTCAGGGGTCTTGATGTAAGCCTCAAGCGAAATCAAGTGATGAGATTTCGCTTGAGGCATGTTGAAGCGAAATCTTGTGCCTATAAATAGGCTTGTGTAGTTCTCAGTTGGTACGCATTCCGAGAAGTTGTAATAAGGTGCTGCCAGTTTATCAAAGTCATTATATAACAGAGAACAAGTGTTAAAAGTGAATCTTTTCTGTTTTCTACTCTATTCTGTATGATTCTAAGCTGTTTAGATGTTTCCGCCATCTAAATAGTGTAAACACATTCAAATTGACTCATTTGATCGGTCAAATCGATCCTACAATTGGTATCAGAGCCAGTTATGAGTGTGTTCACTTGAATCAGTTGGTTTTTACTCACAAAAATTGATTTCTGGACGAAAACACGGACAAAATGGACTAAGACTTTCACAGTGTGTGTAAAAGTGTGTTTTAACAAAGCCTTGAGAAATTCAGATTAAAACTCGGACTAAAATTGACAAAAATGACTTGAAAACCAGATTTCGCTTGAGCGGGCAGATTGATTGTTGGTATTTTGAAGCGAAAACGTGGATTTCGCTTGAAATATTCTGTTTGTTTGAAGCGAAATCGTATATTTCGCTTGAAGAGTCTGTGTTTGGCTGAAAATTTTGATTTGAAGCGAAACCATAGATTTCGCTTGAGATCTTGTTGATTGAAGCGAAATCATACTGCATTTGATTTGTGAGTTTCGCTTGAAATCTTCTGTGATTTCGCTTGAAGTTTGAGTGATTTCGCTTGAGATTTCTGATAGTCCATAGTGTTCGTGAACTTGTTCGATAGTCTGTTTTTGTGAAAAGTGTGTGTGTGAAAATTTTAAAACTACTCGGTAAATTTCTAAAAATGGAAAACCAAGAGTTTTATAACTTCTTCTCGGGCAGTGGTATGGTAGCAGGACAAACCTCGGGTAGTGTTATACAAAACGTCAACATGGAGAACGAATTGGGAACAATGCAAAAGCCTCCCAAACTGATGAACATAGATGAATATGCAGGATGGTCAGGCAGATTTAAGAACTGGGTTCAAGCTAATCATTTTGAATGTTGGATGAAGATAGAGAGAAAGTATGTTCCACCAGTTGATGGTTTAAATAACAAGAAGAATATTCAGAGCCTGACAGAATCAGAACAGAATGATTTCAAAGCCGAGAAAAAGATGATTAGTATTCTTCAGCAGGCTATCAAAGAAGACATTCTAGTATTGTTGCAATATGAAGATAATGCTCAATCTATGTGGTTTGCATTGAAATCAAAGTTTGAAGGTAGTGATTCCATGATCAAGAATAAGAAGGCATTGTTCAAGAAAGAGTTTGACATTTTTACCAGTATGAAGGGTGAAACTACAAGGCAACTAATTGAAAGATATTGTCATTTGGTACTTGAGATGAATAGATTAAAGATTGAAAAGACAGATGAAGAATGGATTGACAAACTAGCTGATGCATTACCTTATGACGAGTGGGGTACATACCTGATGATGCTAAAGAACAATTCAGACTTTGCAAATTACAATCTTAGCCTATTCATAGAAAAGATTGAAGCTCATGAGTTAGAGTTGCTGAAGATCAAAAAGATGAAATCAGCTAATATTCAACAAGATGTATCGTTGTATTACAAAAACAACTCTACAGCTTCAACAAATCAAAGTCCAAAAATACAAACAGGGTTCATTGCTGATAACACCTCAAGTGTTTCTTCAAACACTCTTCAATCTGGAAATTTTTCACCATTCGCGAATTGTGATCCAAACTTTAAAGCTCAAGAACAGTTTTCACCTCAAAGCTCTACAAGTTCAAGTAATCAGGCTTATGTTTCTGGGGTGCAGTGCAACATCGCAGTGAATATTAAGAATGGAAATGAAATTACTGAAACTGCTGCGAGACAACACATTGCGGTACTTGCTTCCGTTTTAGAGGCTTATGAAGGATTAGTGGCGGGTAGGATTGGAAATCCTGATATGACCAAAGAGGATTACGACCAGATTGACCCGGAGGAACTTGAATTGATTGATATAAAATGGGGCATGGCAAGTTTGGTTAGAAGAGCACAACGGTTTATGGAGATCACAGGCAGAAACAGTCTCTCAGGTCCTGATCAGAAGTTAGGGTTCGACAAATCGAAAGTTACGTGCTTCAAGTGTAAAGAACGTGGTCATTTTAAGAGAGAATGTCCGAATCGTGAGGTAAACAATCATCAAAACCCGTTCACCAACGACTACTACAAGCAAGCAATCTATCATCGACCAAATCAACAGCCTACTGTTCAAAGACCACAAATTGAGAATAAACCAGAAAAGGCGATGATTGTGAATCAAGATGATGAGAAGGTAGCTGCAGGGTTCAACTGGGATAAATATATTCCCGGTAGCGATGGACAGGCAATGATGGCTGAAGTTGTGGAAATTTCTGAGATAGTGTCTGAACCGGAAACAGTTACTGAAGATGTTTCTGTAGTTGTTGAAGAGGTTTCTGTTGAAAAAGCAGACAATTTTGAAGAAATGGCTGCTAAAATTCATCAATCTCAATCTGAGCAGGAGGTATTAACTAGTTCTTTGAGATCTATCATGCCGCCTAAAATTTTTGAATCTTTTGCAGGTTTCTTTGAAGAACCAAGGACCGGATTGTGTCCAAGATATGATGAAAAGAAAGAATTTGTTGAAGAAATGATCGATGTGACAAAGGAAATGAATGAAGATACTTTGAAAGAAATTGCTGACAAGGCTCTCATGGCAAAACTGAGAGAGGTAGACTCAGAATCTGAGGAGTCTAAGTCTGTCAGTAGTGAGTTTGTCAAACGAGAGGAATCTGGAGTTCAGAGAAACGAATCAGTCAAACTGTCTGAGTCAGAATCTGAAAATGTCGGTAAACAGGAAGTAAAAACTGCTCATGAAGCAGAAGTTGTTGAAAAAGTGGATTCAATATCTGAAACACCATGCCAAAAGTGTTTACAACCGTGCATGGAGTGTCTTGAAAAAGACACTAAGTTTCAGGAATTGAAAGAACATGCTGACATGTTAAAATTTGATCTAGGACAAGTCAAAGAAGCATATGATACTCTAGCTAGAACAGTTAAAATGATTAAAGAGGAAAGTGTCGAAAATGATAAAGCCACAAAATTAGCAAAAGCTACACTTTTTGATAAACAAGTGGAAGTCAATTTTCATTTGGACACCATTGCTTCATTAAAAAGGGAATTGGAGTTAACGAAAATTGAAAATGAAAGAATTGATAAGAAGTTGATGAGTTATATAGCATCTTCATATGTGATTGAACAGATTGTTCCAAAACAACCTGATGAAACACCAGTCTTTAATAGTGTTCCACCCCCAATGTGGAATCATTACACTCAAAAGTATCCAGATGGGGTGGAAGCTGCTTTGAATCTCAAATTGAGATCAATTGAGGATGATTTGCCTGAAAGCATCGATGTTACATTTTCTGCATCCGACACCGACAACGAATCACAGATTATCAAAACTGTTGTCGATCAGGTGTTAGATGAAGAGATTGATAACTCTGAGAAATCACAATATGAGAAAGGTGTTACAGATTCTGAAGATGAGAGTAATTTCTTGGAACGGTTTATACCGAAATTGGACAAGAGTGCGAATGATGATTCGATTATGGTAGTATATACTATGATTGGAACAGACAAACTTTATTCCGATTTCGAGTATCCTCTTCAGAATGTGAAAATTGAGAATGTTGAGAAAGTTTTTAGGTTGGTTGAAATGAACATTGATGAGGTTAATAACAAAGAATTTTTTTCAAAAACTAAAAAATCATTTGTTAAAACACATGTCAACAACTTTGGGAAAAAGGAATGGGAAGGTAATGGTAACAAGAAAAATGGTAACAACTTTAAAAACAAAGGAATTGGTTTTGAGAAAAAGTTGGCTAAGAAGGTTGTCAAGCCAAAAGATAAAATGAATGATGTTTTTGTTGTTGGTCCAAGTGTTGATGAAGAAAAGGAATACATTTTTAGTCAAAAAGCATTTGACGATTTCAATACAGCAAAGAAACTGAAAGAAGAGTCGTTCAAATCAACTTTTGTTGAGTATGACAAAAGAGTTTGCTATCGCTGCAATGAAATCGGACACATGGCAAGACAATGCAAGAAAGTTTTTGAAAAACCTGTTATTAAATCATTTGTTAAAAAATCTCAACCTAAGTCACCAGTTAACACAAAGGGCAAAAAGCCATTGGTTTCACCAATTCGAATCTTGAAAAGGGGTGAATCATTGAAGTCGGAAGATAAGCTGAAATCAACATTTGAGATTGGCGAATCTTCAAAGTCCCAAATGACTTCAAAGATTTATCCAAAAAACGAAAACTTTTGAAAATCAATTTTGGGTTGTAAAATCAAAACCATCGGTCGAGGAGAAAAAGATGGAAAACATTTTGAAAAATGAAACAAAAGTTGTTGAAACCAAATCAAAATCAGTTGAGGTAAAGAAAATGGAGAACGAGTTAAAATTTGATTCAAAAGCTTTTAATCCTACTATTCAAAATATTTTTGGAAAAATGGTTGACAGAAAGGTCAAAGGGGTAAAGGAATTTTATGCATCAAAAGTAGGTGCTAATGATAAACAAGAATTTGAATCTGAGCTTGATAAGTTTCTTGTAGAGTTTCCTCCAATCAAAGAAAATATGTTAAAATCAAAAGTGGAATCTGTTGTTCCAAATGTTATGTTTAACTTTCCTAAAACTGATGAGAAGTGTGATTTAGTATTTGGGAGTGTGTCATCAGTTAAGAAGTCATGGAGTTCATTGTTTGAATGAATTTGATATGATATGTGCAGGGGCTGCCCAAGTCAATTCTATCAAAATGGATCATGGATAGTGGTGCGTCAAGGCACATGACTGGGACGCTTGCTTTGCTCTATGATGTAAAATCCATCAATGGAGGTCATGTAGGATTTGCTGGGAGTCAAGGTGGAAAAATTGTTGGTCAAGGAATTTTGACAAATGGTGTGATATCTTTTGACAAAGTAAACTACATAGTGGAGTTGACAAATAATCTACTCAGTATTTCACAGATTTGTGATAAAGATTTCAGTGTACATTTTACAAAAACTGAATGTGTGGTTTTGAAACCAGGGTTTAAAATCCCTGATGAGATGGTGTTGTTGCGTGCTCCACGGGAGTATGATCTTTATTATCTTGATATGAGCACAGCAACGCCAATGTCTCATCAGAAACAGTGTTTTGTGTCTAAAAACAAAGCAACAGAAAAAGATTCAATCATGTGGCATCGTAAGATGGGCCACATTCATGTTCGCAAAATGAATTTTTTAGTTCATAATGATTTAGTTGAAGGTGTGAACTTTAAAAATTTTCATTTAAATGATGATTGTATTGCATGTAAGAAAGGTAAACAGGTTCGGAAATCACATCCTTTGAAGGTCATGAATTCGATCAGGTTACCTCTTGAGAGATTGCACATGGATCTCTTCGGGCCTGTCAATGTTAGGAGCATCAGCCGGGATTTGTACTGCTTGGTGGTTACAGATGATTTTTCAAGATTTTCTTGGGTTGTGTGCTTAGAACGGAAAGATCAAACATTTGAGTCTTTGATGATACTTTTCAAGAAGATGGAAACAGTATACAAATTGCCTATCCAGAGAATTAGAAGCGACAATGGAACTGAATTTAAAAACAACAGAATGTACGAGTTTTGTAATGAAAAGGGAATTCTTCCTGAATTCAGTGCGCCGTATACTCCACAGCAAAACGGCGTAGCTGAAAGAAAGAATAGAACCCTAATCGAGACTGCACGTACAATGTTAGCAGATTCCAAGCTACCTATTTTCTTTTGGAGTGAAGCCGTTTCTGCAGCGTGCTATACACTGAACAGAGTCCTTACTGTCAAGAAGTATAGAAAGACATGTTTTGAGTTGCTGCATCGTTACAAGCCGAATCTTGAGTTCTTGGAACCTTTCGGATCACCGTGCACGTTCATTGATGCAGACGGAAAGTTTGGGGCAAAATCAAATGAAGGTTTCTTTGTAGGATACGCCAGCCCACTAAAAAGGGTGTTCGTACCATGTCTGAGCAAAGTGATTCAGGTCCTTCATGTGGATTGTCAGAAGCATACTCCGTCACCACAACTTCCCGGACAAAGATTCCTATTTGACTACGATAAACTCTGGGAATCGTTTCATCTGCCGTCCGAGCCAAGTGAGGAGGAACTTGCTCTCATGTACTTGTATCAACAAAGTCATTTTCCAGAGCCGGAATCTAGACCGCTAGATGTTCCTACATCCACCGTGGATACTCATGATGATGAAGCTGGACCAAGTGGAACCATTCATATACCACCAGAGGAAACAGAGGAACCAGCTCCATCATTTGATGTTTCTGACGACTCAGAGGAGGAATCCGCTCCTACTTTTGACGAGGAACCAAATGAGACAACAGAAGAGGCTGTTGATCAAATCGTGGATCTTGACATTTCAAATCTGGATTCGGAAGTTGTTGTGCCTGATTCTGTGATGCCACGGACCCTGTCTTACCACCCCTCAGAACAGATCATTGGCGACTTGCAAAGTGGTGTTAAAACTCGACACCAAATAGATCAAGCTCTTACTTGTTTTTATTCATCTATTGCTAACATGCAGAAAGAGGTTTCTTTAAAATGTTTTATCTCGCAGATAGAGCCCAAGACATACAAAGAAGCATTGACTGAGGAGAGCTGGGTTAATGCAATGCAGGAGGAGCTACAACAGTTTCAAAAGCTGGGTGTCTGGGAGCTTGTTGATCTTCCACCAAATCAGAAGTTAATCAAGACAAAGTGGGTTTTCAAATGTAAACGAGATGATAGAGGAGTCGTGGTGAGAAACAAAGCAAGACTGGTCGTTCAAGGATTCAGTCAACAAGAAGGAATTGATTATGATGAAGTCTACGCACCAGTTGCAAGGCTAGAGGCAATTCGGATTTTTCTAGCCTTTGCATCATGGAAAAACTTTAAAGTTTATCAACTTGACGTGAAATCTGTTTTTCTCTATGGAACTATCAAAGAGGAAGTGTATGTGGGGCAACCACCAGGTTTCACAGACCCACAGCACAAAAACAAGGTGTTTCTACTGGACAAGGCGTTATACGGACTTCACCAGGCCCCGAGAGCCTGGTATGAAACGCTTTCGACATACTTGTTGGACAACGGGTTCACAAGAGGTACAGTAGATAGCACTTTGTTCATACGAGAAAAAGAAAACCATTTGTTGATTGTGCAGATTTACGTGGACGATATCATTTTTGGATCCACTAACGACGATATGTGCAAAGAGTTTGAGCTAGTGATGAAGAAAAAGTTTGAAATGAGCTCAATGGGCGAAATGAAGTTTTTCCTCGGGTTGCAGGTAGAACAAATGCCCGACGGAATCTTCATTCATCAGTCAAAGTATGTGAAGGATGTGCTAGACAAGTTTGATATGGCCGATTGCAGTCCAGCATCCACTCCTCTTGCACAGAATCATGGGATTTGTCCAGATGAGAATGGAGTGAAGATGGATGAAACATTGTACCGATCAATCATTGGTTCCTTGATGTATCTCACAGTTTCTCGTCCGGACATCATGTATCCGACATGCTTATGTGCCAGATATCAGTCGAATCCGAAGCAGTCACACCTGACAATCGTGAAACGTATACTACGGTATTTGAAAGGCTGCCCAAACATTGGTTTGTGGTATCCTAGATTAGGTGACTTTACTTTATCCGGTTTCGCTGATTTAGATTTTGGAAGCTGCAAGCAGAACGCAAAGTCCACCACTGCCGGGTGTCAGTTCTTAGGAACTCGACTCGTTACCTGGCAGTGTAAGAAACAAACCACTGTAGCGCTTTCTACTTGTGAAGCTGAATATGTTTCAGCTTCCAGCTGTTGTTCGCAGATCCTTTGGATCCAACAGCAAATGCGTGACTTTGGTTTACAATTCTTAGATACTCCAATTTTCGTGGACAATGAAGCAGCCATTAATATTACTAAAAATCCGGTTCATCATTCAAAAACAAAACACATTGAGATCCGTCACCATTTTATTCGTGATTGTAACGAGAAAAAATTAATTCGGATTGAATATGTGCACACCGATGAACAGAAAGCGGATTTCTATACTAAACCATTTGACAAAAAGAGGTTTTATTATCTTTTAAAATTGAATGGAATGAAAAATCTGCAATCTGGGAGGGTTGTTGAATGTGATGCCGAATTGGACGGCGATCTGACGTGAACCTTTGTCGTGTTGTCAATTTTGTTTGTACAGTTTATTTTCTGCTTTTTGATAAAAACAAAAACACAAAAAATATGTTTTTATTTTTAGGGGGAGAAAGTTTGCAGAAAAATACAAAAACATGATAAAATCTATAAAAACCAAAAACATTTGAAAAAGTAAAAATGAGTTTGTGTATAAAAGGGAAATGATAGTACATCAGCTAGACAGGTGCAGTACGCTAAAGAAATGTAAAGTATAAATGTGTTAAGCAGTATTGTAGATGATGTTCCGATAGGTTTTTACACATTCAGTAAAAATGTTCGGGATATTAACATAAAATTACTTGCTTTTATATGGGGAACATCTCTTGGATATATAGGTAACCCCTGAAATCTCGCTTGAAAGGTCTCGTATTCTGATATACTAGGATTGTTTACTCAATGATCTCTGGGGTATTATTCCAGGACTTCTGCTGAACGGTGGTTCTGACCTAGTCCTCGAATAATACTTTTCGCAAATGCTTGAAATATAGCATCACCCTCAGCATATATGATAAGACAATAAAATTGCTTAGCAATGCTGTTGTAAAAAGGATCCTCTAAAGGGGACACACCAAAAGTCGAGTCATGATCTCTCTGCTGAACGGTAGTTCTGACCTGAGCTCTCATGATTCTTCATAAATTATTAACCCCTTACAGATATCATTTGTGTTAAATCTTTCCTGTAAGACTGAATATTGGGATCTGGATACGGGAGTATATTCTGAGGTGGGACACATATAAAAGTTTAAGTCTTAAAACATTAAATTCGT
>JARYGA010016242.1:0-26914 GCA_030545235.1 Helianthus tuberosus
TTTTCCACCTGGTGCCTTAGGAAGCTTTCCAACTATATCCATTCCCCATCTCATGAATGGCCAAGAAGAAGATATAGGATGCAAGAGCTCTGCTGGTTGGTGAAGGATATTACGATGCCTCTGACAAGGATCACACTTCTTGGCGTATTCCACAGCGTCCTTCTTCATAGTGGGCCAATAGTATCCTGTTCTCAGGATCCTTGAGAATAATGTCCTGCCCCCAGTGTGGTTTCCACAATCTCCTTCATGGAAATCCTTTAGGACTTCTTGAATTTCAGGATCCTCAATGCATCTCAAGTATGGTCCTGCAAGAGATCGTTTATACAACATATTATTTAATATTGTAAATTGAGATACCCTAATTTTAAAAGCCCTTGGGTTTTCTCCTGTAGGGATTTCTCCATATTGTATGTATCTCATGATTGGGGGTATCCATGATCCTGAATGAGATTGGGTATCATCACTGGGGATGATTGCAGAATCTTCTCCTATCTTCATAGCTACATGATCCTTGATAGCAGGGGTCAGGATATGGATAATAGGGATCTCAATATCCTCAGGGATCTTCAAATATGATCCTAGATTGGCTAGTGCATCAGCCTCTGCATTCTCTTCCCTTGGTACCTGTGTCAAACTAAAAGATACAAAAGAGAGTGCCAATTCTTTGACTATCTCCAAATATTTGATTAGCTTTTCACCTTTAACAACATAGGATCCATTAAAGTGATTAGTGATCAATAAAGAATCTACATGTACCTCAAGATACCTGATACTCATATGCTTTGCAATTTGCAAACCAGCTATCAACGCTTCATATTCAGCCTCATTGTTGGTAGTTTGAAATTCACAAGCTATGGAGTGGGGTATTATGTCCCCCTGTGGCGATTTTAGTAGTATCCCAAGCCCTGTTCCATTCACATTGGAGGATCCATCAGTAAACAGTATCCAAGGATCCTTGGTTTCTTCAAGCTGTTGGACTTCTAGTTCAGCTTCCTTTTGCAAATCACTACTGAAATCTGCCACAAAGTCAGCTAATGCTTGGGATTTAATGGCTGTCCTAGGCTCATATCTTATATCATACGCACTCAACTTCACTGCCCACTTAGCCATCCTTCCTGACATTTCAGGTTTCCTGAGAACATTCTTAATTGGGAAATTAGTTTTAACAATAATGGCATGGGTCTCAAAATAATGTCTTAATTTAGTAGATGCCATAATTAATGCAAGGATAAGTTTTTCTAAATGTGAATACCTGGATTCAGCATCAAGTAAGCTCTTACTTACATAATAAACAGGATGTTGTGTACCTTGGTGATCCTTAACAAGGACCGCACTTACTGCTTTTGAGGATACCGCCAAATATAAGGATAACACATCTCCCTTTTCTCATTTCATTAAAGCTGGGGCTGAGGATAGGTAATCTTTAAGAGCTTTAAGGGCACTTTCATGCTTCTCAGTCCATTCAAATTTCTTGTTTTTCCTCAGGATGTCATAGAACTCCTTACACTTTTCTGAGGATTTGGATATGAATCTGTTCAAGGCTGCGATCCTGCCAGTCAACCTTTGCGCATCCTTAGCATTGGCAGGAGATTTGATATTCACGATAGCCTTAATTTGCTCTGGACTTGCTTCAATGCCCCTCTTTGTTACCATATATCCTAAGAATTTACCTGCCTTTACACCAAAATGACACTTAGAAGGATTTAGTTTCATATTAAATTTATGGAGGATATTGAATGCTTCCTCCAAGTCTTTAAGGTGATCCTCAGCTCTTTTGGACTTAACCACCATGTCATCAATATAGACTTCCATAGTGTATCCAATTTGTTCTTTGAACATCATATTAACAAGCCTTTGGTAAGTAGCACCTGCATTCCTTAATCCAAATGGCATAGCAATATAACAGTATATACCAGTTGGGGTCATAAAGGCTGTATCCTCTTGATCGGATGGTTCCATCTGAATTTGTTGAAATCCAGATGAAGCATCCATAAAAGTTAACAACTCATGGCCCGCGGTAGCATCCACCATGGAGTCAATGTGGGGTAATGGGAAAGGATCCTTGGGACATGCCTTGTTTAAATCTGTAAAATCGACACATACCCTCCACTTTCCATTTTTCTTTTGAACAACAACCACATTGGCTAACCATCTTGGATACTTAACCTCTCTAATCATACCTGCTCGAAGTAGCTTATCTACCTCTTCCTGGATAATAGCATTTCTTTCAGGTGCAAACTTCCTTCTCTTTTGATGAATTGGCTTGAATGACCTGTCAATGCCAAGTTTATGAGTAATTATATCCTTAGATATACCTGTCATGTCTTCATGTTTCCAGGCAAAGGTGGTCTTCCTTCTTTTGAGAAAGGATACTAGCTCTTGTTCAATATCGCTAAGGATCCCTGACCCTATGAAGATCTTTGATTCAGGATCATCAAGGACCTGAAATAGAGCATAACTTGGGACTAAGCCAATATAAGATAAGAGTTAGCAACTGGGGACAAGCCCAAGGATAACTGGGGAAAAGCCCAAGGATAACTGGGGACAAGCCCAAGGATAACTGGTGACAAGCCCAAGGATCGTATGTAAACTGGAGTATGGCCCTAACTGGCGACTATCCAAACTTAGTGACACGAAAATGCCAAAACCTTAGCTAACGTGAAAACGTTAGAAACCTTAGGAACGGATGTATGGTACGTCTACCATTATACGTAGGATCCTAGGTATAGCCAGTACAATGGAATTATCAGCCCTTAAGACGAGTACTGGTCCCACTGCCTTGAACTATACCAGGATCATCATGCGCTACAGGCGGAACTGGGGTCAAGCCCAAGATGACTGGGGTTAAACCCAAAGGACGGATTGCTTCGGCAGATAA
This sequence comes from Helianthus tuberosus, assembly GCA_030545235.1. Lineage (NCBI taxonomy): Eukaryota > Viridiplantae > Streptophyta > Magnoliopsida > Asterales > Asteraceae > Helianthus > Helianthus tuberosus. The sequence continues at coordinate 2,879 of JARYGA010016242.1, forward strand.
CCAATACTTTGCTAAGGATTCCTGAACTTTCAAAACTTAAAATCACGTGAGAGATGGATAAAGGATACATGATCCTTATCCTTATATGAGAAGATAAAGAAATGAAATAGTTCAAGATTAGAATATTACCAAAGTAAGGATCACTGATACTTTAAGGATCCTTTAAGGATACCCCTAACGTAAGGATCATCTGTGCCATGAGGATCCTGCTCACATGAAATATTTCTTCAAGTGGAAAGCATTCCAAGCTCTTGGAAGCAAATCACCTTCCATGGTTAGCAATCTATATGCCCCCTTTCCTGCTTCAGCTTCAATTAAATAAGGGCCTTCCCATTTTGGAGCCAATTTTCCATCAGCAGGATTGGTGGTATTCTGAAATGCTTTCCTTAATACCATATCTCCAACATGAAACTTCCTGATCCAGACATTTTTATTGTAAGCACCAGCCATTCTTTGTTGATAACTGGCCATCCTTATCCTAGCCAAATCCCTGATTTCTTCAATAGTATCCAGGTCTTGAGCCAAGTTCTCATCATTTTCCTCAGGATCACGGGTACTTGTTCTAGCAGTTGGAACCACCATTTCTGTTGGGATCACTGATTCTGCCCCAAATACCAAAGAGAATGGCGTTTAACCAGTAGCATTCTTAGGGGTTCTCCTATCAGCCCAAAGCAAATAAGGTAGTTCTTCTGCCCATTTCCCTTTCTTGGATCCAAGCTTCTTCTTCAAATTGTTGATGATGATCTTGTTGGATGATTCTGCTTGACCATTAGGTTGTGGGTGGACTGGTGTTGATGTTATCATCATAATCCCCCAGCTGTCACAAAAGTTAGTGGTTCTGCCCCCAATAAATTGGGAACCATTATCACATATAATTTCAGAAGGAATTCCAAATCTGGTTATAATATTTCTTTTAATGAAGGATATAACTTCCTTTTCTCTGACTTGGGCAAAAGCTTCAGCCTCTATCCACTTGGAGAAATAATCAGTCATAGCTAGCATGAACACTTTTCCACCAGGTGCCTTAGGGAGCTTACCAACTATATCCATACCCCATCTCATAAATGGCCAAGAGGAGGATATAGGATGCAATAATTCAGCTGGTTGATGAAGGATATTGTTGTGTCTCTGACAAGGATCACATCTCTTAGCATACTCCACAGCATCTCTCTTCATGGTTGGCCAATAGTATCCTGTCCTCAGGATCCTTGAGAATAATGCTCTGCCCCCAGTGTGGTTTCCACAATCTCCTTCATGGAAGTCTTTTAAAACTTCTTGGATTTCAGGATGCTCAATGCATCTCAAGTATGGTCCTGCAAGAGATCGTCTATACAACATATTATTTAAAATTGTGAATTGAGATACCTTAATTTTGAAAGCCCTAGGGTTTTCTCCTGTAGGAATCTCTCCATGTTGTAAGTATCTCATAATTGGTGAGATCCATGATCCTGATCCTGAATGGGATTGAGTATCCTCACTAGGGATAATTGCAGAATCTTGCCCTATCTCCATGGCCGCATGATCCTCGATAGCCGGGGTCAGGATATGGATAATAGGGATCTTGATATCCTTCGGGATCTTCAAAGATGATCCTAAGTTAGCTAATGCATCAGCTTCTGTATTTTCTTCCCTTGGTACCTGTGTCAAACTAAAGGAAACAAAAGAGAATGCCAATTCTTTGACTATCTCTAAATATTTGGTTAGCTTTTCACCTTTAACAGCATAGGATCCATTAAAGTGGTTTGTAATTAACAATGAATCTACATGTACCTCAAGATACCTGATCCCCATATGCTTAGCAATTTGCAAACCAGCAATTAAGGCTTCATATTCAGCCTCATTGTTAGTGGTTTGGAACTCACAAGCTATAGAGTGGGGTATTATGTCCCCCTGTGGCGATTTTAGTAGTATTCCAAGCCCTGTGCCTTTGACATTTGAGCATCCATCAGTATAGAGTATCCAAGGATCCTTGGTCTCCTCTAGCTGCTGGACTTCTAACTCAGCTTCTTTTTGTAAATCACTACTGAAATCAGCCACAAAGTCAGCTAATGCTTGGGATTTGATGGTTGTCCTAGGCTCATATCTTATATCATATGCACTTAGCTTCACTGCCCACTTAGCCATCCTTCCTGACATCTCTGGTTTCCTGAGGACATTCTTAATTGGGAAATTAGTTTTAACAACAATAACATGAGTTTCAAAATAATGTCTCAACTTAGTGGATGCCATAATTAATGCAAGAATAAGCTTTTCAAGGTGTGAATACCTGGATTCGGCATCAAGTAAACTTTTACTTACATAATAGACAGGATGTTGTGTACCTTCATGATCCTTAACAAGGACCGCACTTACTGCTTTTGAGGATACTGCAAGATACAAGGATAGCACATCGCCTTTTTCTGGTTTCATCAATGCCGGGGCTGAGGATAGGTAATCTTTGAGAGCTCTTAAAGCATTTTCATGCTTCTCAGTCCACTCAAATTTCTTGTTCTTCCTTAGGATATCATAGAATTCTTTGCACTTCTCCGAGGATTTGGATATGAATCTGTTCAAAGCCGCTATCCTGCCTGTTAGCCTTTGGACATCCTTAGCATTGGCCGGAGATTTGATGTTCACTATTGCTTTGATTTGTTCCAGGCTAGCTTCAATGCCTCTCTTGGTTACCATGTATCCTAAGAATTTACCTGCTTTAACACCAAAGTGACATTTTGAAGGATTAAGTTTCATGTTATATTTGTCAAGGATATCGAATGCTTCCTCCAAATTCCTTAGGTGATCCTCAGCCTTTATTGATTTTACCACCATATCCTCTATGTAAACCTCCATAGTTTGTCCAATCTGATCCTTGAACATCATATTCACCAGCCTTTGGTATGTTGCACCTGCATTTCTTAGTCCGAACGGCATAGCAATATAGCAGTATATACCAGTTGGAGTCATGAAGGCTGTATCCTCTTGATCGGATGGTTCCATTTGGATTTGTTGAAATCCAGATGAAGCATCCATAAAAGTTAACAGTTCATGACCCGCAGTTGCATCCACCATGGAATCAACGTGGGGTAATGGGAAAGGATCCTTGGGACATGCCTTATTTAAATCGGTAAAATTGACACATACCCTCCACTTTCCGTTTTTCTTTTGAACAACAACCACATTGGCCAACCATCTTGGATACTTGACCTCTCTAATCATACCTGCCCGGAGCAATTTCTCTACCTCTTCCTGGATAATGGCATTTCTTTCTTGTGCAAACTTTCTTCTCCTTTGATGGATTGGTTTGAAGGACCTATCAATGCCAAGTTTGTGAGTGATTACATCTTTAGATATACCAGTCATGTCTTCGTGTTTCCATGCAAAGGTAGTCTTTCTCCTTTTGAGGAAGGATATGAGGTCTTCCTTCATATCGCCAAGGATCCCTGATCCGATATGGATTTTGGATTCAGGATCATGAGGATTTCTACCACATCCTGCTCTCTTGCCTCCAAGACATCCCTTGGAGGATACTTTGATTGCTATTGCTCCCTTGACTTCGAGGCTGGTTTCATCGATGAAGTATAGCAATTCTTAGCCTCCTGCTAATCACTATCAATCTTCACTATTCCCCAAGGACTAGGGAGCTTCACACATTGATGGTAAGTAGATGGGACTGCCTTCATATCGTGTATCCAGGGCCTGCCAAGGATAAAATTACAACAAGATAAACAGTCAATAACACAAAATTTTTGATAAGAGTGTAGGCCTTCGATGTATATTGGGAGCTTAATGTCCCCCAGGGTATTCTTAGTTTCGCCACTAAATCCTACGAGCACGGAGGATCTTGGTATGATATCTGATTCAGGGATACCCATCTTCTTTAGAACATCAAGCTGGATAATGTTCACTGAGCTTCCTCCATCTATAAGGATCCTGCGGACAAAATGGTTAGAAATGAAAAGAGTAATAACTAAACCATCGTGATGAGGATCCTGGATATCAACACGATCATCCTCATCAAAGGTTATGACTTTTCCTTCGGAGACACTTGATGTTCGAACGGGTCTTTCTCCATTATCCATTTTAGTTTCCTTTGCATGCCTTTTAGCTGCTGAGAAGGATGTGCCACAAATGTCTGATCCTCCAGAAATAAAGTTTATTACTTGTGCATCTGCTGGAGGGGCTGGAGCCTTCTCAGGGATCCTTTCAGGATCCTGAGTCTTTGACTTTTTTCGACCCAACAATTCTTTTAGATGCCCCTTGCTCAACAAGTATCCAATTTCCTTTCTCAGTGCAATGCATTCTTCTGTAAGATGCCCAAAATCTTCATGGTATGCACACCACTTTGATTTATCTTTGGTTGCAGCTGGTCTATCATTTTTTCTGGGCCATCTAGCTTTATCACCTAGATTCTGCATCACAAGGATTAGTTCATTGTTATCAACAGAGAAACAATACTCAGAGATTGGAGGATAATCCTCATCATTCTCTTCCTGATCAACAGCATGCACGTTCTGGTTATCAGTTCTGTTATAGGATCTGAACTTGTTGTTCCTGAATGAGGATCCTTGCTTATCCTGCTTTGAGGATCCTGCTAACCTCTCCTGGATCCTCTTGTCATCCTCTAGCCGGATGAACCTAAGTGCCCGGGTTCTTACCTCATCTAGATTCCTGCATGGTGTCATAACAAGATCATCATAGAACAATGAATCCCTAAGTAATCCCATTTTAAAGGCCTCAACAGCCGTGGCTTTATCCAAGTTGGGATTGTCTAAGGATTCTTTACTGAATTTGGTAATGTAATCCCTTAATGATTCATTATGACCCTGGGTTATCCTATATAGATCACTAGTTAATCGTTCAAATTTTCTACTACAAGAAAACTGATTATTAAATAAGTTAACTAGATTAGCAAATGAGGTAATAGAGTAGGGGGAAGACTTAGTAGCCATTTGAGAGCTGATCCAGTAAGAGTGGATCCGAATCCCTTGCACAGGCATGCTTCCTTTAACCTTTCTGGGATTGGATTGATCTCCATCCTCTCCCTGTATTGTGCTATGTGTTCTTCAGGATCCGTCGAACCATCATACAGCTTCATAGTTGGGACATGGAACCTCTTGGGTATCTCAGCATCACAGATTGGTGGTGCAAAACGAGATATCATGTGGCTCCCATCTGCAATTTCTGGAATAGGTTTGACCACTCCTGGAACACTTGATATCATATCCTTCAACTTTTGCAATTCTCTGGCCATGGCATGATTGATACCTGGATCCTGCATAAGACCATGGTTAGTAGTATAAGAATTATTAAAAGTGTTACCTCCCATTGGATTCAAATTAGGAAGAATGGATGTTAATCCATATTGTTGGGGCTCTGGAATGATCGAAGGACCAGTAGAAGCATTGGTCTGCATTGGAATAAAATCTCCCTGATGGACATCTGAACTTCCTGTTTGCAAACTCCTCAAGGATCCTGGCATCTGGAAGGGTCCCTGAAACTGGGACGATCCTGGAACAAGAGAGGATCCTTGAACCTGGGACGATCCTGGAACAAAGGAGGATCCTTGAACCTGGTATGATCCTGGAACAAAGGAAGATCCTTGAACCTGGGATGATCCTGGAACAATGGAGGATCCTTGAACCTGGGATGATCCTGGAACAAAGGAGGATCCTGGAACCTGGAACGATCCTGGAACTAAGGAAGATCCTTGAATCTGCTGCGCTCCTGAGTATCCTCCTGAATTCATGAAGGATCCCATATGCTGAGGATAGGATCCTGCAGGCTGAAAATATGAACCTGATGCCTGGGTCACTGTTGTTGTTCCGTAGTGCACTCCTTTCGGTCCACCCACATATTGAACATCTAGAACCACTGATGGCTGAGAAGTAATCACCGGAGTATCAAAATTCAAAGATTTGGGCACCAGTGGGGAATGATCCTCTGCCGTTTTCTTTTGTTTCTTGAGATCTCCGATTTCTTTGAGAATCCTTTCATTAGTCTTGTCCTGTTGCTGTATATGATCCTTCATCTGCAAAATCAAAGTAAACATATCACTAGTAGTGGGAGTGTAAGAAGCAGAAGAAGTTGGAGGTTTGGAGAAAATGGGAGTTGGTTTCTTCTCGGCATTTTTCTGAGGTCCAGAAGGTGGTGGAGGCAAAGGTGGAATGCCCTGAGATGAATTGACCGCAGACATTGCAGTAGAGGTATTCTTCAATGATGAAGCCATGTATTTGTATGCAATGAACCGGAATGATCACCAACAGAAAAACTTCTTAGGAATGAAGCACCAATTGCCCCACGGTGGGCGCCAAACTGTTTTGGTCAAAATATCTGATGAGGATAATGCAACCAAACTCTTTGTTACGGGGAATGATGCTTTGAATATAGAACAATGATAAGGATCACTTCAATGTAAATTGTACAAACGACACAATGATTTATACGGGGAAAAAGCCCTTGATCAAGAGTTGATCTCCGGCACAAAAAACCCCGGGTGATGGAAACTACCGATCACCAAGCTCAAATAAATCAATAAATGTTTACAACTTCGGATAGTAACGAGCTAGGTACAAGGATCACTACTGTGAAATGTGTAAAAGTGTGTGAAAACTGTTAAGTGTTTGTCGAGAGCTTCAAGAGTGCGATTGTATGAGAGTGTGTGTAGCTGAAAATGGCTAAGTGTTCTAATTCTAGCTCATCACCCCTTTAAAAATAGAAGTTAGCTATAATAACAAACTATCCGACTTTTGTGCCAAGCTCCCACGTTCTCCACAACGTCCATTTCCAGTCAAACGTGTGCGAAATACCCGTGGAATATTCCATAATAACGTTGCCAGGACCAAGTCAAGCTTGTTACTCCTGCGAAATAATATGAAACATAAACAAACAATCGTTAGTATGAGGATCCTTAAGGTGATCCATGATCCTGATCCTGAAGCTCTTCTGAGGATCACTATCTGTCACAGAAGAAAGGATCATTAATTAGGATAACAAGTAAGGATCACTAATTGTTAGAAAATCCTCCCCTAACACCGAGGATCTTGGGATAATATCGGACTCTATGATATTCATTTTCTTGAGAACAGCCAGCTGAATGATGTTCACAGAGCTTCCTCCATCTATAAGGATCCTGCGAACAAAGTGGTTAGAAATAAACAATGTAATTACGAGACCATCATGGTGAGGATCCTGGATGTCAACACGATCATCCTCATCAAAAGTAATGACTTTATCCTGGGTGACAACGGAGGTCCTGACGGGTCTGTCTCCATTATCCATCTTGGTTTCCTTAGCGTGTCTTTTTGCTGCTGAGAAGGATGTACCACAGATGTCTGATCCACCGGATATGAAATTTATGACTTGTGCATCTGCCGGAGGAGCAGGAGCCCTTTCCGGGATCCTTTCAGGATCCTGGGTTCTTGACTTCTTTCGTCCCAAGAGTTCCTTTAAATGCCCCTTGCTAAATAAATAACCAATCTCCTTTCTAAGTGCAATACACTCTTCAGTGAGATGCCCAAAATCCTCATGATACACACACCACTTGGATTTATCCTTTGTAGCAGCTGGTTTATCACTTTTCCTTGGCCACCTAGCTTTCTCACCTAGACTTTGCATTGCAAGGATTAGTTCATTGTTATCAACAGAGAAACAATATTCAGAAATAGGAGGATAATTCTCATCATCCTCTTCTTGTTCCACTGTGTGCACATTCTGATTATCTGATCTGTTATAAGACTTGGATTTGTTGTTCCTGAAGTAGGATCCTTGCTTATCCTGTTTGGAGGATCCTGTCAATCTGTCCTGGATCCTTTTGTCATCCTCTAGGTGGATGAACCTGAGGGGCCTAGTCCTTACTTCATCAAGATTCCTGCAAGGTGTCATAACAAGATCATCATAGAACAATGAATCCCTAAGCAATCCCATTTTAAAGGCTTCAACAGCCGTAGCTATATCCAAATTGGGAATGTCTAAGGGTTCTTTGCTAAACTTAGTGATATAATCTCTAAGTGATTCATTTTGACCCTGTGTTACCCTATATAGATCACTAGTTAATCGTTCAAACTTTCTGCTACAAGAGAATTGACTATTGAACAAGTTAACTAAATTAGCAAATGAAGTAATAGAGTAAGGGGGAAGACTTAGCAGCCATTTAAGAGCAGATCCTGTAAGTGTGGACCCAAATCCCTTGCATAGGCATGCTTCTTTCAATCTTTCCGGAATTGGATTGATCTCCATCCTCTCCCTGTATTGAGCTACATGCTCTTCTGGATCCGTTGAACCATCATATAGCTTCATTGATGGTATCTGGAATCTTTTAGGTATCTCAGCATCACACAAAGGTGGTGCAAAACGAGATATCTTATGGCTACCATCCGCAATCTCAGGAATGGGTTTAACCACTCCTGGTACACTGGATATCATATCCTTAAGCTTTTGAAGTTCCCTAGCCATGGCCTGATTGATACCTGTATCCTGCATAAAGCCATGGTTAGTGTTATATAAATTATTAAAAGTGTTACCTCCCATAGGATTCGAGTTTGGAATTGCGGATGTGAATCCATCTTGTCGAGACTCTGGCATAATTGAAGGACCAGATGAGGCAAAGGTCTGCATTGGTATGAAGTCTCCTTGATGGACGTCTGAGTTCTGAGGTTGCATATTTCTCAAGGATCCTTGATTTTGAAGGGGGTTGGATCCTTGGAATTGCGATGATCCTTGAATCTGAAAGGATCCTGGAACCAGGGAGGATCCTTGAACAAGGGAGGATCCTGGGGCCAGAGAGGATCCTTGGATCTGGGAGGATCCTTGGACCTGGGAGGATCCTTGGACCTGGGAGGATCCTTGGACCTGGGAGGATCCTTGTACCTGGGAGGATCCTTGTACTGCATGCATTCCCACATATCCTCCTGACGTGAAGTATCCCTGTTGCTGAGAAGAGGATCCTAATGATTGAGAAGAGGATCCCTGAGGCTGGAAGCAAGAGCCAAATGCCTGACTTATTGTTGTTGTCCCATAACGCCTTCCTGGTAGTTCACTCAAGTATTGCTCGTCCGGAACTGCTGAGTATTGTGAGGTTATGACCGGAGTGTCGAAGTTCAGCGATCTTGGCATCAGAGGGGAGTGATCCTCCACTGATTTCCTCTGTTTCTTGATTTCATCGATTTCCCAGAGGATCCTTTCGTTGGTCTTATCCTGCTCTTATGCATGATTCCTCATCTGCAAAATCAAGGTATAGAGATCATTAGTAGTAGGATTAGTTGAAACAGAAGAAGTAGGTGGTTTTTGGAAAATAGGAGTTGGTTTCTTCGCAGCATTCTCAGCATTCTTCTGGGATCCAGAAGGTGGTGGAGGCAAAGGAGGAACGCCTTGTGAGGAACTGAATGAGGGCATCAAACTTGAAGTATTCTTCACTGAGGAAGCCATCTGTTTGGTTGTAGCGAACCGAACTGACCAAGAAAATACGAATCTTTCTAAGAATGAAGCACCAATTGCCCCACGGTGGGCGCCAAACTGTTTTGGTCAAAAAATCAGACGAGGATAATGTAACCAAACTCTCAGTTACGGGGTATGATGCTTGAATTGGTTTATAGCAATAAGGATCACTATGAAAAACAAATAACAAGTGACACAAGGTTTATACGGGGAAAAAGCCCTTGATCAAGAGTTGATCTCCGGCACAAAAAACCCCGGGTGATGGAAACTACCGATCACCAACTCAAATTAAACAAGTAATGTGTTACAACTTCGGATGATAGCGAGCTAAGTACAAGGATCACTATAGTGTAATGTGTAGAAATGTATGAAAAATGCTAAGTGTTTGTCCAGAGCCAGTGAGAGCGATTGTATTAGTGTGTGTGTAGCCAAAAATAGCTAAGTGTCTCTAATATAGCTCGCTACCCCTTTACAAATAGAAAATATCTAGCCTAACTAACATTCCGCAAAAGGTGCAAGTCTTCCACGACTCCACAACGTCCATTTTTGGCCAAGCACGTGCGGAATAGACTAAGAATATTCTCCAGGAATGTCGCCAAGACTAAGTCCAAGTTGATATTCCTGCAAAACATTTACGAATTCAAAGTAGACAATCGTTAGTACTGGGATCCTTATAGTTATCCATGATCCTGATCCTGATCCTGCAACACTTCTGAGGATCACTACTTCAGACAGAATTGAGGATCACTAAATCCAACAGCGAATAAGGATCACTGGTCATTTAGAAATCCACCCCTAACACCTGCAAGATCATCATTATAAATTGAAGTTAGAGATAAGGGTTGGAGAGCATTTAAATTCGTGCGTTTCCTCCTTTAAATCCTCATTCGAATATCTGATCAGGTAATTCTCTCTCATTTCTCTCTTCATCTTCTTTCTCTGTTCCTTCTTTCCTCATCTTTTTCTGCGATCAAGATGATGTTGAGATCTTCGCCGGCTAAGGATGACCGTAAGGACAGTCCCCTTAAGACCCAAGGGATCATCAAAGATTCTGCGAAAGAAAGATGTTGCTATACCGATCCACAGATAGACAGAATCCGCCATTGTTTCCCGGCGAACACCGTTTTCAAAACTTTTGATCCCACCATCCTGAGTGACTATGTTTCTGAAACCTGGGTGGCTTTTCCGGTCACACCATTTACAATAGGATACTCGTATCCTTTTCCAGATTTCACCCAATCCTTTTTCTCTCTCACCGGTATCTCCTACATCCAAGCAATGCCTATGATCTGGAAGGTCTTGTATACCCTTGAAAGGATCATTGAACATGAAGGAATTGATCTGGGAATGTCGGAGTTTGCAGAGATGTATGACCTTGTTAGCCATGGATCCAACCGATATCTACTCAAACATAAACCTGGTGAAGAACACCCCATCTTCAAAGCCACTAAGAATGACACCAACTGGAAACGGCGATTCTTCTTTGTCAGAAGGGATTCTATTCCTGATGGAAAGGATCTGCCTAGACAACGGACCACCCATGGTAGGATAGAGGATCTTTAGAAGGATCACCAGATGACCTTGTTTCTGCTGAGGATCACTAACATCCTTTTGTTTCTATTTTGCAGCTATCACTGTCGCACACCTTATTTCAACGCCTGCAACGGAGGAAAGGCTTGCTGCTTTTCGGAGGCTTGATCCTGAAATAAGATCATTCAAAGCAAATACCCAGGATTCTCAAGAGGTATCCTCAGGTTCTGTCACAATGTCAAGTAAGTATCCATGTTTATGTGTAATTAAATGCTTAAATTAAAATGAAATAAGGATACTTATCTGTTTTTGAATGTGTAGGTGCTGGAAAATCATCAAAGTCTGCTACCCGTTTCAGTGTCACCGATCTCACCATTGTTGGTCCCAGGTCCGGGAAGAAAAAAGCTGCTGCTAGCCCAAGTGCTGCCATCCCAAAGGCTACTACTTCCAAAGGAAAGAAGAGGAAAACCTCTGAGGCTGACAATCTAGAAGGTCTGCCTCTGATCCGCCACCAGTTCCTTGAGTACTTTGTTGATGTAAGGATCACTGACTTAGCTTAGTTATCCTGCCCACTTGAGGATCATGTGATCCTAAACTTCACATTGTCTTTTTTGTAGAAATTTGCTGAAATCGAGGACTACGTAGGAAATGTTGAAGAGATTGAGCAAAAGTGTGTGGACCTCCAAAAGATCATGCTGGCCAAGGATAAGAAAATTGCCTCCCTTGAAAATGACGTCAATCTGGTGAAGAGGGAACTCGTCCTGGCTCACATTACTGCTGGTCAGGAGAAAAACGAGATCACCAATGATGCTAAAATCTCCGCTGCCATTGCTATATACAAAACCCAGTTGCAAATGGCCCAAGAAGCTCTGGATCCTGACTTCGACAAGAACAGCTGGGACATAGAGGGCTGGAAGGCTAGATTGGCTGAGCTGGATGATGAAGAAGAGGCTGGTGAGGTTTTGGCAATTGAGGCTGGCGGCAGTGGAGTCAAGGATCATGTGGAGGATGCTGGAGCTGGAGGAGATGGTGATGCAGCCAAGGTGTAAGCTGCAGGAATGGGTGATGAAGGACATTTCTAGACGTAGCCGGAGCCCATTTTTTTAGAATTTGGTAGTTTTATTTTGGTTATGGTGATTTGAAACAATGACGGGTTGTAATAACTTTAGACAATAGCTTCTAGGGTGAAGGATCATTGATCCTTGAACAATAGGCAGGATAATGGGTGGTGGATGGATCCTCTGTTTGGGGGATGAAGCCACTCGTTATCCTTCTGTCTTTTATTTCCTGCACTACAAAGACCCGTAAACAATGGACACCCTTTGCCAACCCATGTGGACGGGCCACGTTTTGCTGGTAGAAACGTGGGTTGGCAATTTTGACAACCTTAGAGGGTTTAATCTTTTGTGAATAAAATAACTTTAACTTTTTGGCTATCTCCCATGTTGTTATCCTTGTAAAGACTTTACTTTTCAATTGTTGAGATATACATTTTGTCTGAATTTGTTAAGAATATAAATATCTTCAAAAAGTTTAGAATATAATCAAGGATCATATATCCTTTAGTTAGTAAGTTCTGAAAAGTAATATAGTTTAAGGATCATAAGTTCAGTTGTCAAAGGATAAGGGTCACTCAAATGAATAATGAATAAAATCAAAATAGTTAAGGATCATACCTGAGAACCCAAGTTAGGATCCTAACCTTTAACACTTATAATCAGGATAACCAAAAGACAAACCTTAGTAAAAGGTAAGGATCCTTGGTCGTTTATCTCCAAAAACCTGAAATAGGATACAACTTAGGACTAAGCCAATATAAGATAAGAGTTAGTAACTGGGGACGAGCCCAACATTTCTGGGGACAAGCCCAATATACTGGGGACAAGCCCAAAGGATAACTGGGGACAAGCCCAAGGGATAACTGGGGACAAGCCCAAGGATAGCTGGGGACAAGCCCAAGGATAACTGGGGACAAGCCCAAAGGATCGTGTGTAGACTGGAGTATGGCCCTTACTGGCGACTATCCAAACTTAGTGACATGAAAATGCCAAAACCTTAGCTAACGTGAAAACGTTAGAAACCTTAGGAACGGATGTATGGTACGTCTACCATTATACGTAGGATCCTGAATATAGCCAGTACAATGAAATTGTCAGCCCCTAAAGCGAGTACTGGTCCCATTGCCATGAACTATACTAGGATCATCGTGCGCTACTGGCGAAACTGGGGACAAGCCCAAACTGGGGACTAACCCAAATAACTGGGGTCAAGCCCAAATAACTGGATACTTCTGTGGATACTCAATCCTTTGTTAAGGATATCTGAACCTTCAAAACTCAGAATCAAGTGAAAGGAGGATAAAGGATGCAGGATCCTTACCCTTATATAAGAAAATTAAAGAATGAAATAGTTAGAGATCAGAATATTACCAGAATGAGGATCATCTGTCATGTGAGGATCCTTCAAGGATACTCGTCAGGTAAGGAAATCTTTGTTACATGAAGTATTTCTTTAAGTGGACAACATTCCAAGCTCTTGGTAACAAATCACCTTCCATTGTTAGCAATCGATATGCCCCCTTTCCTGTCTCAGCTTCTATCAAGTAAGGGCCTTCCCACTTTGGTGCCAACTTTCCATCAGCAGGATTTGTGGTATTCTGAAATGCTTTGCTCAACACCATATCTCCAACTTGGAATTTCCTGATCCTGATATTTTTGTTGTAAGCTCCAGCCATCCTTTGTTGATAACTGGCCATCCTTATCCTTGCCAAATCCCTGAGCTTTTCTATAGTATCCAAGTCTTGAACCAGGATTTCAGCATTTTCTTCAGGATCACGAATGCTTGTTCTTGCAGTAGGAACCACAATCTCTGTAGGGATCACTGATTCTGCTCCAAATACCAAAGAAAATGGAGTTTGGCCAGTGGCATTCTTGGGAGTTGTCCTATCAGCCCATAGTACATAAGATAGTTCTTCTGCCCATTTTCCCTTCTTGGATCCAAGCTTTCTCTTCAAATTGTTGATGATGATCTTGTTGGATGATTCTGCCTGACCATTAGCTTGTGGGTGGACTGGTGTTGATGTTATCATCTTAATCCCCCAGCTGTCACAAAAGTTAGTAGTTCTACTCCCAATAAATTGGGATCCATTATCACAAACAATTTCAGAAGGGATACCAAATCTGGTAATAATGTTTCTTTTAATAAAGGATATAACTTCCTTTTCTCTGACTTGAGCAAAGGTTTCAGCCTCTATCCACTTGGAGAAGTAATCAGTCATAGCAAGCATAAATACTTTTCCACTAGGTGCCTTAGGAAGCTTACCAACTATATCCATTCCCCATCTCATAGATGGCCAATAAGAGGATATAGGATGTAACAGTTCTGCTGGTTGATGAAGGATATTACTATGTCTCTGACAAGGATCACATTTCTTGGCATATTCCACAACATCCTTCTTCATGGTAGGCCAATAGTATCCTGTTCTTAGGATCCTTGAGAATAATGCCTTGCCCCCAGTATGGTTTCCACAATCTCCTTCATGGAAATCCTTTAGGACTTCTTGGATTTCAGGATCCTCAATGCATCTTAGATATGGACCTGCAAGAGATCGTTTATACAACATATTATTCAATATTGTAAATTGAGATACCTTGAGTTTGAAAGCCCTAGGGTTTTCTCCTGTAGGAATCTCCCCATGTTGTATGTATCTCATGATTGGAAGGATCCATGATCCTGAATGAGATTGAGTGTCATCACTAGGGATGATTGCAGAATCTTCTCCTGTCTCCATAGCTACATGATCCTCGATAGCAGGGGTCAGGATATGGATAATAGGGATCTTGATATCCTCCGGGATCTTCAAGGATGATCCTAGATTGGCTAATGCATCAGCCTCTGCATTCTCTTCCCTTGGTACCTGTGTCAAACTAAAGGAAACAAAAGAGAGTGCCAATTCTTTGACTATCTCTGAATATTTGATTAGTTTTTCACCTTTAACAGCATAGGATCCATTAAAGTGATTAGTGATTAGTAATGAATCTACATGTACCTCAAGATACCTGATCCTCATATGCTTGCAATTTGCAAACCATTGTTGGTAGTTTGAAATTCACAAGCTATGGAGTGGGGTATTATGTCCCCCTGTGGCGATTTTAGTAGTATTCCAAGCCCTGTTCCTTTGACATTAGAAGCACCATCAGTGAAGAGTATCCAAGGATCCTTAGTTTCTTCAAGCTGTTGGACTTCTAACTCAGCTTCCTTTTGCAAGTCACTACTGAAATCTGCCACAAAGTCAGCTAAGGCTTGGGATTTAATGGTAGTTCTAGGCTCATATCTTATATCCTAAGCACTAAGCTTCACTGCCCACTTAGCCATCCTTCCTGACATTTCAGGTTTCCTGAGAACATTCTTAATTGGAAAATTAGTCTTACCAATAATGGCATGAGTCTCAAAATAATGTCTTAATTTAGTAGATGCCATAATTAATGCAAGGATAAGTTTCTCTAAGTGTGAATACCTGGATTCAGCATCAAGTAAACTCTTACTTACATAATAAACAGGATGTTGTATACCTTGGTGATCCTTAACAAGGACCGCACTTACTGCTTTTGAGGATACTGCTAAGTATAAGGATAATATATCCCCTTTTTCTGGTTTCATCAAGGCCGGGGCTGAGGATAGGTAATCCTTAAGAGCTTTGAGGGCACTTTCATGCTTCTCAGTCCATTCAAATTTCTTGTTCTTCCTTAGGATGTCATAGAATTCCTTGCACTTTTCTGAGGATTTGGATATAAATCTTTTCAAGGCTGCAATCCTGCCTGTCAATCTTTGCACATCCTTGGCATTGGCAGGAGATTTGATATTCACAATAGCCTTAATCTGCTCTGGACTTGCTTCAATGCCCCTCTTTGTCTCCATATAGCCTAAGAATTTACCTGCTTTGACACCAAAATGACACTTGGAAGGGTTTAGTTTCATATTAAATTTATCAAGGATATTGAACGCTTCCTCTAAGTCTTTAAGGTGATCCTCAGCTTTCTTGGACTTAACCACCATGTCATCTATATAGACTTCCATAGGGTGCCCAATTTGTTCCTTGAACATTATATTGACTAGCCTTTGATAAGTAGCACCTGCATTCCTTAGTCCAAATGGCATAGCAATATAACAGTATATACCAGTTGGGGTCATAAAGGCTGTATCCTCTTGATCAGATGGTTCCATTTGGATTTGTTGAAATCCAGATGAAGCATCCATAAAAGTCAACAACTCATGACCCGCGGTAGCATCCACCATGGAGTCAATGTGGGGTAATGGGAAAGGATCCTTGGGACATGCCTTGTTTAAATCAGTAAAATCGACACATACCCTCCACTTTCCATTTTTATTTTGAACAACAACCACATTGGCTAACCACCTTGGATACTTAACCTCTCTTATCATACCTGCCCGAAGTAGCTTATCTACCTCCTCCTGGATAATAGCATTCCTTTCAGGTGCAAACTTCCTTCTTTTTTTGATGAATTGGCTTGAATGACCTGTCAATGCCAAGCTTATGAGTAATTATATCCTTAGATATACCTGTCATGTCCTCATGCTTCCAGGTAAAGGTGGAATTCCTCCTCTTAAGGAAGGATACTAGATTCTGCTCGATTTCGCTAAGGATCCCTGACCCTATGAAGATCCTAGATTCAGGATCATCAGGATCCGTGAGGATTTCTTTTACATCCTGCTCTCTTGCCTCCAAGACATCTCTTGAAGGATACTTTAATTGCTATTGCTCCCTTGGTCTTGAGGCTGGCTTCATTAATGAGGTATAGCAATTCTTAGCTTCTTGTTGATCACTCTCAATTTTCACCACTCCCCATGGACTTGGAAGCTTTACACATTGATGATAGGTGGATGGGACTGCCTTCATGTCATGTATCCATGGCCTGCCAAGGATAACATTGCAACAAGATAAGCAATCTATAACACAAAATTTTTTATATGAATGCAATCCTTCAATATAGATTGGGAGTTTGATGTCCCCCAATGTATTCTTGGTTTCCCCACTGAATCCCACAAGGACTAAGGATCTTGGGACAATATCAGACTCCGGGATATTCATCTTCTTGAGGACATCAAGCTGAATGATGTTTACAGAGCTTCCTCCATCTATAAGGATCCTGCGAACAAAATGATTAGAAATAAATAGGGTAATAACAAGACCATCATGATGAGGATCCTGAACATCAAGACGATCATCCTCATCAAATGTTATGATCTTATCCTCGGTGACAGTGGACGTCCGGAGGGGTCTGTCTCCATTATCCATCTTGGTTTCCTTGGCATGTCTTTTAGCTGCTGAAAAGGAGGTACCACAAATGTCTGATCCACCGGATATGAAGTTTATAACTTGTGCATCTGCTGGAGGAGCAGGAGCCTTTTCCGGGATCCTTTCAGGATCCTGGATCCTTGACTTCTTTCGTCCCAAAAGCTCTTTCAAATGCCCCTTGCTCAACAAGTAACCAATTTCCTTTCTAAGTGCAATGCACTCTTCAGTGAGATGCCCGAAATCCTCATGATATGCACACCACTTGGACTTATCTTTTGTAGCAGCTGGTTTATCACTTTTTCTCGGCCACCTAGCTTTTTCACCTAGATTCTGCATTGCAAGGATTAGTTCATTGTTATCAACAGAAAAACAGTATTCAGAAATGGGAGGATAATCCTCATCATCCTCTTCCTGTTCCACTGTATGCACATTCTGGTTATCAGACTTGTTGTAGGACTTTGATTTGTTGTTCCTGAAGTAGGATCCTTGCTTTTCCTGTTTTGAGGATCCTATCAATCTCTCCTGGATCCTTTTGTCATCCTCTAGGCGATGAAACTAAGGGCCCTGGTTCTTACTTCATCAAGATTCCTGCATGGGGTCATAACAAGATCATCATAGAACAATAAATCCCTAAGCAATCCCATTTTAAAGGCTTCTACAGCCGTAGAAATATCCAGGTTAGGGATATCTAAGGATTCTTAACTAAACTTAGTGATATAATCTCTAAGTGATTCATTTTGACCTTGTGTTACCCTATATAGATCACTAGTTAATCGTTCAAACGTTCTACTACAAGAGAATTGACTATTAAACAAATTAACTAGATTAGCAAATGACGTAATAGAGTAAGGGGGAAGACTTAGCAGCCATTTAAGAGCAGATCCTGTGAGTGTGGATCCAAATCCCTTGCATAGACATGCTTCTTTTAACCTCTCAGGAATTGGATTGATCTCCATCCTCTCCCTGTATTGAGCTACATGCTCCTCTAGATCTGTTGATCCATCATACAGTTTCATGGATGGTATCTGGAATCTTTTGGGTATCTCAGCATCACAAATAGGTGGTGCAAAGCGAGATATCCTATGGCTACCATCTGCAATTTCAGGAATGGGTTTAACCACTCCTGGTACGTTGGATATCATATCCTTAAGCTTCTGTAGCTCCCTAGCCATAGCCTGATTGATACATGTATCCTGCATAGACCCATGGTTAGAATTATATGAATTATTAAAAGTGTTACCTCCCACACGATTCATGTTTGGAATTCCAGATGTGAATCCATATTGACGGGACTCTGGTATGATTGAAGGACCAGAGGAAGCAATGGTCTGCATTGGTATGAAGTCTCCTTGATGAACATCCGAGCTCGGGGGCTACATGCTTCTTGGGAATCCTTGATCCTGAAAGATGTTGGATCCTTGAGGTTGAGAAGATCCTTGAACCTGAAAGGACCCTGGATTCATAAAGGATGCTTGGACCAGGGAGGATCCTTGGACCTGGGAGGATCCTTGTACCTGGGAGGATCCTTGGACCTGGTGCATTCCTGAATATCCTCCTGAGCTGATGAAGGATCCCTGATGCTGAAAAGAGGATCCCGATGGCTGAGAGCAGGATCCTTGGGGATGGAAGTGAGAGCCAAATGCCTGGCTCATAGTTGTTGTTCCATAACGCCTTTCTGACGGACCACTTTGATACTGGATGCACGGAACTGCCGATTGTAGGGTAGTTACAACTGGAGTGTTAAAATTCAATGACCTTGGCATCAGAGGAGAATGATCCTCCACTGATTTCTTTTGTTTCTTGACATCACCAATCTCTTGGAGGATCATTTCATTGGTTTTGTCCTGCTCTTGCATGCGATCCCTCATCTGCAAAATCAGATTAAAAAGATCATTAGTAGTAGGATTAGTGGAAACAGAAGAAGTTGGTGGTATTTGGAAAATGGGGGTTTGTCTCTTCGCAGCATTCTCAGCATTCTTCTGGGATCCAGAAGGTGGTGGAGGCAAAGGAGGAACGCCTTGTGAAGAACTGATTGCCGGCATAGAGCTTGAGGTATTCTTTGTTGATGAAGCCATTTGCTTGATTGTAACGAACCGAAATGATCACCTGAATAATAATTTCTCAAGAACGAAGCACCAATTGCCCCACGGTGGGCGCCAAACTGTTTTGGTCAAAAATCAAGCTAAGATAATGCAACCAAACTTTCTGTTGTGAGGTGTGATGCTTGAATCAATGAACAATGCTAAGGATCACTCAGAAATAAAATGAACAAGTGACACAAAGGTTTATACGAGGAAAAAGCCCTTGATCAATGAATGATCTCCGGCATAAAAAACCTCAGGTGATGGAAACTACCGATCACCAACTCAGATTAAATAAGAAATGTATTACAACTTTGGATGATAGCGAGCTAGTTACAAGGATCACTATAGTGTAATGTGCAAAAAAGTGTGTAATCGCCAAGTGAATTGTCAAGAGCTGGTGAGAGCAGTTGCGAGCAGTTACGAGAGTGTGTGTTAAGCTAAAAATAGCCAAGTGTCTCTATATAGCTCGCTATCCCCATTTAAAAATGGAAAATATCTAAGCTAACAAACATTCCGCATTTCGTGCAAGTCTTCCATGACTTCCATAACGTCCACTTCAGTCATGCACGTGCGGCATAAATATGGAATATGCTCCAGGAATATCGCCAAGACCAAGTCCAAGCTTGTACTCCTGCAAAACAACATCATATTCAAAGCAGACAATCGTTAGTATAAGGATCCTTATGATGATCCATGATCCTGATCCTACAATACTTTCTGAGGATCACTAATTCAGACAGAATTGAGGATCACTAAGCCCAACAGTAAATGAGGATCACTGATCATTGGAAAATCCTCCCCTAACAATATCCTTTATTAAAAGAAATATTATTACTAGATTTGGTATCCCTTCTGAAATTGTTTGTGATAATGGATCCCAATTTATTGGGAGTAGAACTACTAACTTTTGTGACAGCTGGGGGATTAAGATGATAACATCAACACCAGTCCACCCACAAGTTAATGGTGAAGCAGAATCATCCAACAAGATCATCATCAACAATTTGAAGAAGAAGCTTGGATCCAAGAAAGGAAAATGGGCAGAAGAGTTACCTTATGTGCTATGGGCTGATAGAACAACTCCCAAGAATGCTACTGGCCAAACTCCATTTTCTTTAGTGTTTGGAGCAGAATCATTGATCCCTACAGAGATGGTGGTTCCTACTGCAAGAACAAGCATCCGTGATCCCGAAGGAAATGTTGAAAACTTGGTTCAAGACTTGGATACCATAGAAGAACTCAGGGATTTGGCAAGAATAAGAATGGCTAGTTATCAATAAAGGATGGCTGGAGCTTATAACAAGAATGTTAGGATAAGGAAGTTTCAAGTTGGCGATATAGTGTTGAGGAAAGCATTCCAAAATACCACCAATCCTGCTGATGGCAAGTTAGCACCTAAGTGGGAAGGTCCCTATCTTATTGAAGCTGAGACAGGAAAGGGGGCATATCGATTATTAACAATGGAAGGAGATTTGCTACCAAGAGCTTGGAATGCTGTCCACTTAAAGAGATATTTCATGTAATAAGGATCCAGGATCCTCAACTATTTCCATATCCGATGTTCATGAAGGATCCATAGAGGATAAATGATCCTCATTCTGGTAATGATCTAACCTCAATTTATTCACTTCTTTAATTAACCTATTTACAAGGAGAAGGATCCTAGATCCTTTATCCTTCTTTTATTTAGTTCTGAGTTTTGCAGAAGGTTGATGTACCCTTAGCAAAGGATCAGGTATCAACAGAAGTCTCCTAAATTTTGTGGGCTAGTCCCCAGTATTTGGGATTGTCCCCAGTCTTTTATGGGCTTGTCCCCAGTTTTTTGGGCTTGTCCCCCAGAATCGCCAGTAGCGCACATCCTGGTGAAGTTCAAGGTAATGGGACCAGTACCCGCTTTAGGGGCTTACAATTTCATTGTACTGGCTGTATTCTGGGTCCTACGTATAATGGTAGACGTACCATACATCCGTTCCTAAGGTTTCTAACATTTTCACGTTAGCTAAGGTTTTGGCATTTTCATGTC
Organism: Helianthus tuberosus; assembly: GCA_030545235.1. Classification (NCBI taxonomy): domain Eukaryota; kingdom Viridiplantae; phylum Streptophyta; class Magnoliopsida; order Asterales; family Asteraceae; genus Helianthus; species Helianthus tuberosus. Next base: position 24,240 of record JARYGA010016242.1, read on the forward strand.
ACTAAGTTTGGATAGTCGCCAGTGAGGGCCATACTCCAGTTTACACAAGATCCTTTGGGCTTGTCCCCAGTTTTTTGGGCTTGTCCCCAGTTTTTGGGCTTGTCCCCAGTTTATTGGGCTTGTCCCCAGATTGTTGGGCTTGTCCCTAGTTGCTAACTCTTCTCTTATATTGGCTTAGTCCCAAGTTATGTTCCATTTCAGGTTTTTGAAGCTAAACAACTAAGGATCCTTGATCCTAACCTTTTATTAAGGTTTGTCTTTTTGCTATCCTGATTGTAAGTATTGAAGGTTTAGGATCCTAACTTGGATTCCCAGGTATGATTCTTAATCACCTTAATTTTATTCTTTGTTTATCTAAATGACCCTTATTCTTTGACAACAGGATACATGATCCTTAAGTTACATCACTTTTTGAATTTTCTGATTATAGGATATTTGATCCTTGATCATATCCTAAATTTTTTGACATAATCTACTAAACTTTTGTTCTTAACTCATGAATTCAAAGAAAATGCATCATAACAATTGAAAGGTAAAATATTCACAAATATAACAACACATGAGATAGTCAAAAGATTAAGCTTTTATTTATTTAGCAAAAGGTTAACCCTCTAAAGGTTGTCAAAATTACCTACCCCAAGCATCTACCAGCAATCCGTGGCCCGTCCGCTGGGGTAGGTAAAGGGTGTCCATGATAATGAGTTCTAATAAGTGCAGGGATAAAAAGACGGCAGGATCACAATGGCTTCATCCCCCAAACAGAGGATCCCTCCACCATTTGTTATCCTACCTATTGTCTAAAGGATCAATGATCCTTAAACCTAAGAATTATTGTTTAGAGTTATTACAGACCTACCATTGTTCAAAAACATCAACAATAAAAAACTATCAAACCATAAAAAAATGGGCTCCGGCCACGTCTAGATAAATCCATCATCGCCCATTGTTGCAGCCTACACCTTCGCTGCATCACCACCAGCCGCTGCATCCTCAGCTTGATCCTTCACCCCGCTGCCACTGGCTTCAATCATCAGGACCCCTTCAGTCTCCTCCTTGTCATCCAGCTCTTCAAGCCTCTTCTTCCAGCCCTCTTGGTCCCAGGCAGTCCTGTCAAAGTTGGGATTCTCAGCTTCCTTTGCCATCTGCATTTTAATCTTGAGCATGGCAATTGTGGCAGAAAGGTTAGCACCCTCCATCACTTCAGCCTTCTCCTGATCAGCAGTGATGTGGGCCATGACCAGCTACTTTTTCACCAAGTTGAGCTCCTTCTCGAGGGAAGAGATGGTCTGATCCTTAGCCAGGTACATCTTTTGGAAGTCCAGCTCCTTTTGCTCAGTCTCTTCAGCATAGGAATCCATAAGCATTTGGATCTCAGCAAATTTCTGTAAAAGAATGACACACATCAAGATCCATTATCCTCAATATGGGTAGAGCAGATTTAATGTTGGGATTGAACCCTATCAGAGGAACAGATAATTAAAGCCAAAACTGGATCAGAGCAGTGGATCCAGAATAAGCAGATGTTTACATACAAATCTCTCCCCTTGAAAGTGATTTCATATCTGCTGACCTCCTATCTGCTGATCTTGCAAAGTGCTGACCTACAACTGCTGCTCAAAGTAAAGACCTGATGAAAGACTAAAGCCCTGCTGATTCTATCTACTGCCTTGAGTCAAGCACTGCTGATCCAGACAAATACTGCTGGGTTCACAGCAGTGGAAAGTTGCAGCAGCTGATCTATAGTCTGTTTTGTAATGTAATGTAATAGCAGTAGTTAACATAGCAGTGCTTGTATAGATCAGAGGTTAAAGTTTGTTAGGAGGTTAGATGTCACTTTCATGGTGACGTCAGCTAAGATGCTCAGTGGTTTGCAAGTGCCTATAAATAGTTCAGTACTTTGTACTGTTCTATTAACTCTTTTGCATCATCGTCTTCTTTGCACGAACAAACAACTGAGCTCTGGCTGAGGGGGAGTTTGCATTCATTCATCAATCATTGTAATCGTTATTGAAATAAATTCAATCTTCCGATTCATTGTGAAAAGATGTTTGATCAAAGTATTACTCTTGTTTGATTGTATGCAAAGTTTGTTTACATCATAATTCCGCTGCACACTCATCCATTTTCATTTTAATTACAAACACAAAATACAATCAGAATCAAACTCAGATCCAACAATTGGTATCAGAGCTTGGACAGTCAAATTTGATTTAACAATCATTTTAACGTAAATAGTTCAGCTCATAACAGTTGATACTGATCGTTTGTTCGTTTGTTGAAAAACAGAGCAAGGATTAATCACCATTAAAGTTGATTTCTCAGTGTTTGTAAAGCAACAAGAATGACGTCACAATCTCAGGATGATAAAAACAACATCGGTTCGCTTTTTAAACCACCTATGCTAAAAAGAAATGAGTACAACATCTGGCAGAGGAGGATGGGTCACATCCTCGCTCAACAAAGCACAGGTTGTTGGAGGTCTGTCATCTATGGTCCCCACGTTCCCACAGTGCCAAGCGCTGAAGATGCTAAAAAGTTCGTTCCAAAACCAGTTGAAAATTATACCGAAACCGACTATCAAAAGTTCAAACTAGATGCTAAAGCGTTTAGCATCATAGCATCAGCGCTGCCCAATGAGATATATGCTGGACTGTTACACTGTAACAGTGCCAAAG
>JARYGA010016243.1:0-33067 GCA_030545235.1 Helianthus tuberosus
AATTTAATTTACACGTTTAAATTTACGTGCATTCGTAAATAAAGAAATTTTACACATGTCTAAGTTTGCCATTTACACATGCGTAAATCTGTAATATTTACACATGTGTAAAAAATCTAAAAATATTGATTTTGAAAGGAGAAATGAATTATTTGATGTTATAAATTCTTTTTTTGATGTTGTATCTTAATTACAATGAGGTTTGTATTAAAAAAAATTGGTTTTAATTGGTTTTTTTCATTTGTTCTCACGGTTCTCGCAATATTTAGCGTTCTCAAGATAACCCTCCCCTATATATATATATATATATATATAGGGAGGGGCTCATGCGAGAACCACCCTTATTGTGAGAACCTTGAGAACCAATGTGAACACAACCTAAAATAGCTAAAAAAACCTAACCCCCACCCCCAAAAAAAAAACCTAACCCCCCCACCCCCCCCCCCCAAAAAAAAAAACCTAACCCCCCCCCCCCAAGCTAAATGCTAAAAAAAACCAAAAAAAAAACTAACCTAACCCCCCCCCCCCCCCCAAACCTAAACCCCCCTCCCCCACACCCCAAAAACCTAACCCCCCCCCCCCCCCCAAGCTAAAATGCTAAAAACTAAACCCCCAAAAAACCTAAAAAAATCTAAATTTTTTTTTTGAATTTTTAATATTTTTTATGTTAAAATCGCTACATTTAGAAGCAAAAAAAAAAAAAATTTAAAAATTTTTTTTTTTTTTGGCTTCGAAAAGTAGCGATTTTTTTTATAAAAAATATTAAAAAATTCAAAAAAAAAAAAAAATTTTGTGTGATTTTTAGCTATTTTTAGGCATTTTTGGTGTGTTCACATTGGTTCTCGCGGTTCTCACAATAAGAGGTGGTTCTCGCATGATCTTCTCCCTATATATATATATATATATTCTTTTATTATTTATTTAATAAAAAGAATGGTGGTTATTTAATAAACAACTAATTATATTTATGTTATATTTTGGAAGATCATGCCACCCAGAAGAGTGATTAACACTAAGGGAATGGATCAACCTCCACCCCCGATAATGCCGAGGACTGCTGAAGAGCTAAACTCTCTTCTCGAAGAAAGGATTTATGAAGCTATCGCGTAGTACGATGAAAACCGTGCCGAGCACAGTGGCGGCACGGGAGGTTCTAGCAGACACGCTCATGGAGATTCATCTGGTGGAAACCTTATTCAAGGTAACATTAAGTTGATTTGGTACAACTTAAGGAACTCATTTTATGATCTATTCATGAGTTTCATTGTTTTCTCATTCATGAATCGGTTGTGTGAATTTCAGGATGCACTTACAAGCAGTTCTTAGACTGCAAGCCACTGAACAACGACGGTACTAGAGGTGCAGTGGCTTTCGTGCGTTGGACTAAGAAAACTGATTCAACCATTCAGATGAGCAAGTTTACTACAAATCAACAAGTTACCTTTGTTACGGGCCTGTTTTTTGATGAGGCCCTTACGTGGTGGAACCTATAGGTACAGACGTTGGGAGATGATGCTGCATATCGTATGTCGTGGGAAGATTTTAAGGAAAGAATGAAAAAAAGTATTGCTCATGAGCCGAACCCCAGAAGTTAGAAACTGAGTTCTGGAACTTGTCCATGGTTGGTGCGGACATCGTAGGGTACACTCAAAAGGTTTCACGACCTCTCACGTGTAATCCCCTATCTCGTGACCCCTGAATTCAAGTGCATCGAGCGCTATATTTGGGGATTGGCTCCTGAGATTCGTAGCTTAGTGACTTCAGCAAACCCTACGAAAATTACACGGGCTGTAACTCTGGCTGTCAGCCATACTGAAGCTATCGTTAGACTGAAGAAGTTGTCACTGAAGAGAACTGAGAAATTAGAAACACATGCCGAGTCATCTGGGGGATAAGAAAAGGAAACACTCAAACCTCAATCAAGCAATCCACAACAACAACAAAAACTCCAACAACAACAAGAAACGTGACACTAATCTGCCTCGAGAGGCGAAGACGTTTGCTGCTGCAAATGATACTGGAGTTAAGAAGTACCTGGGCAATCTGGCCAAGTGTGACAGGTGCAAGTACCACCATCTGGGTGCTTGCCATGTGGTGAAGTGAGATAAATGTGGGAAGACGGGACATCGTACTAAGAACTATTGGGGAACAGGAAATGGAGGTGGCAATGGCAATGGCAATGGTAATGGAAATCGAAATGGTAATAGTGCTGGTAAGGGGAATGGAAATGGTAATGGTAATGGTAATGGCAACGGTAATGAGAATGGAAACGGACGCAATCAAGGTTGCTATGGCTGTGGCAGTAAAGAACACTACAAGAAGACTGCCCCTAAGAAAACAACGCTCAAGGACGAGCTTTTGTCATAGGAGCAAGGAACGCCCGCGAAGACCCTAACGTGGTCACCAGTCGTTTCTCGTTAACAATAATTTTGCATCCATATTGTTTGACACTAGTGCCGATTTTAGTTTCATGTCTGTGGAATTTAAAAATATTCTTGGAATTGAGTCTAGTAGGTTAGACATTCCTTATTCGATAGAATTAGCCGATGGTAAACTTGTTGAATCGGGAGAAGTCGTTAAAGGGTGCTTATTAGAACTTGGCGAACGGAAATTTAGCATCGATCTCTTACCCGTCTAGTTGGGTAGCTTTGATGTTGTGGTTGGCATGGATTGGCTATCCAAGAATGAAGCTGAGGTTGTTTGCCACGAGAAAATTATTCACATCCCACTTACGAATGAGGAAACATTCATAGTGCACGGGGAGAAGCCCGACATGCCCTTTCAGATTATCAACTACATGAAGGCTCAGAAGTGTTTGCGAAAAGGATGCGTTGCCTTTTTGGCGCATGTGGTTAACAAGAAGGTTGAGGAGCCGAAGCTTGAAGATATTCCTGTGGTGAAGGATTTCCCCGAAGTCTTCCCCGAAGACTTACCGGGATTACCTCCGCAACGACAAGTCGAGATTCGCATTGACTTGCTTTCGGGAGCTTCACCCATGGCTAAGGCACCTTATCGACTTGCACCATCCAAGATGCAAGAATTATCCACGCAACTTCAAGAGTTGCTGGATAAAGGATTCATTAGACCAAGCTTCTAGCCTTGGGGAGCTCCAGTATTGGTCGTGAAGAAAAAGGATGGAACTTTCAGGATGTGTATTGATTATCGAGAGCTGAATAAACTCACTGTCAGGAATGGGTATCCGCTACCGAGGATTGACGATTTATTCGACCAATTACAAGGATCAAACTTTTACTCCAAAATAGACCTCAGGACTGGCTATCATCAGTTGAGGATTCAAGAGGAGAGCATAACAAAGAAAACATTCAGGACTCGTTATGCGCACTACGAGTTCCTTGTCATGCCATTTGGACTGACGAACGCACCGACAGTCTTTATGGATTTGATGAATTGCGTGTGTAAGCCATATCTTTATAAATTCATGATAGTGTTTATCGATGATATTTTGATATATTTGCGAACAAAGGAGGAGCATGAGCCGCATCTCAGAACCATTCTAGAACTATTAACGAAAGAGAACCTTTACGCGAAGTTCTCTAAGTGCAAATTTTGGATTCGCGAGGTACAATTCCTTGGACATGTTGTGAATGAGAATAGTATACATGTGGATCCATCGAAGATAGAGGCGATCAAGAATTGGGAAGCGCCCAAAACTCCAACCAAAGTACGACAATTTCTGGGATGAGTGGGCTACTATCTGAGATTTATTGAGAATTTTTCTAAAGTTGCTCAACCGCTAACTTCCCTCACGCAGAAAGATAAGAAGTTAGATTAGGGAGAAAAGCAAGAAGAAGCATTCCAGCTTCTCAAGGATAAACTATGCGATGCACCGATCTTATCACTGCCGGAAGGTACCGATGATTTTGTAGTATACTGCAACGCTTCGCGTCAAGGGTTGGGTTGCGTACTTATGCAACGAAAAAAGGTCATCGCATACACATCGCTTCATTTGAAGGTTTATGAGAAGAACTACACCACACACGACCTAGAGTTAGGTGCAGTGGTATTCGCTTCAACACATATCACAAAAGTCTTCAACATATATTTAATTAGAAGGAATTAAATATGCGTCAACGACGTTGGGTTGAGTTGTTGAACGATTATGATTGTGAGATTAAGTACCATCCAGGAAAGGTGAACGTGGTAGCTGACGCCTTGAGTCAAAAGGAACGAGTTAAGACACTAAGGGTTCGAGCTCTAGAGATGACGATTTAAACGAACCTTACCACGCGTATTCATGACGCGCAACAAGAAGCACTCAATGAAAGCATATCAAGGCTGAACTTCTCTGGGGTATGGAGAAACAGTTGGTGCCAAATGAAGATGGTGTCACACCCCTTTCTAAGGCGGAAGCACGAGGTGTGATCTGAAAGGTTCTCATTGCATACGAATGGTAAACATAATACATGCTTGTAAAATAACTCCAAATGCCATTAATATTACATAACCAAAAACACAAGTTAAGTTTAGAGTTTACACCACAAGACAACATATTGTTTAAAAGATTACACCCTTAATTAAAAGATAGACATCAAGGTTGTGGTTCTTATATCCCATATAGAGTGGGACATAACAACCAAACCCAGCAAAACGGCATAGGAGTTTTGACACATAGTAACTTAAAAACACAAACAACATCTATGAGCTGGAGTGAAACTGCGCGTACATCCACCTTAGTTACCTGAAATACATGTAAGTTTTTGGAAAAACATCAACATAATGTTGGTGTGAATTCATGCAGTTTTAGAATGTATATATACTTGAATGAAAACATGGTATGTAAATTGTAAAATGTATCTGCACTGTGAATGTAAATGTAAGGAACACGAGATCGCTAATGTTTTGCGAGGACATTAACATATGTCACGACATAGGAAGCCACCAAACCTAGGCATTTTTGTCGAGATCGACTGAGACACAAAAGCACTCGTTGGTAGAAGTAGGCCAAGAGTGGGGTTGCCTGAAACCCATTAGATTTATCCCTTCTGTTCCGCGGTCTAAATGTATACATTGACTAATGGTGCTTATGGTACCCTATTCGTCACGTGATCTATGTGTCATTCCTTAGTTTTGTGTGCTACATACCATTGTACATGTATTTTCCCCAAGTTAGAAAACAAGTAAAAGTTTAAAAGTGGGGACATGAACTCACAATTCTGCGTTTCCTGCGTCGTAGCTTCACCGGGTTTGCTTAGAGCGTCGTATCACTTCCTACACACGTACTATGTCTTATTAGACGCTTAGGTCGTGTAACGACTATTTGTCTTAGTTGTTTATTAAGACTGATTTTGGAATCATTGGTATAGTTTGAGTTACATCCTTGATGTATCGTGTAATTCTGAAGTTCATAATCCCAAGCATCGGAATGCTTGTATTTGTGTAAATTCATACTTGTGTAATTTGCCAACAATTTGTGGTACATTCCTGTATAGATATGTATATCTTCGTATAAATCTCAAAAATAATATATTTTTAAGATTAGCTTTAGAAAATATATTTTTCTAGCTTTCACCCAAAATAGTACATTTTTAACTTGTATAAAAATATATATTTTCTCCATCAACAAGATACATTTTCTGTTTGCCCAAATTATGTTATATTTTGTATTCCAGACCTTGGTGTATTTGTGTGTTATATTATTTTCGAGCTTCAAATAATATAACTACCACATATATATACAAGTAACACACATATTGTGACAACTAAATATATATACTTAGTCACTTTTATTTATCAAAAATCAACCTCCAATGTTTGTAATTTTTGTAATAAAAATTATGGCTAAATTTTATATGAAAACTATGTTCAAAATTTACTTATAATTACTTGTATAAAAATATATTTCTAAGTGTTTAATTTCTACAAAAAATTCGCCATAGTTTCCCCTTAAAAATGGAGGTTTCCATGCTTTCAAAGCATATCATTTTCTTTTAAAATCCACAACAATCATCAACAATACAATCAAGACTTACCATAAGCCAAGACCATGTAAATTACACTACATCATGAACTTGAAGTTTTTGCAAAAACTTGTAGTAACTTAGTAGAGTGTTTAGTGGGTTTAGTTACCCTTCAAAGTGTGTTTATTCCTTTAAAAATCTCATTCTTAAGGAAACTAGGTGTTTACAACTTATAATCATATTTTACAAAAAGTTTATTTATAACCTCTTCTTGTTTCTCTAGTATTTCTACACTTATTTCATCACCAAAAATAGTGTAAGTTTAGTAAAAACCATGATCTTTCAAAAATCATATTTTGAACTTGGTTTTCTTGGAAAATCATTCATAAATCTTGGGTCTATAAGTTTACTAGTTCACTTTGTTTATAATTTTACAACGAATCCCTTTATTCATCAAATTCATGTTTAATCAAGAAGATGATCATTTTATGTTGTTACATGATCATCCTCCCACTTGCTAGATCATGTGTTTAATCACAATCTAGCAAGCTCTATGTGATGATCAACATCACATTTTCAAGTAAACAACAAGCAAGTATCATTCATGCACTAAACAAGATCATTTCAACAAGATTTCATCATATTTCATCTTATGTTTCAAGATTCAAGTTTATGTCTTTTATGGTTCTAGTGATTTTCATCATAACATATCTTTTAACCAATCAAAATGGAAGTAAACAAAGGGTTACAAAGAGCTTACTACTAGCTCTAAGCTAGGGAAGAACAATGATGAAAATGGAGTGGATAAAAGCTTGCTATAGAGGTCCTTCAAGATCCGTGAGCACCGAGCTTCCTAAAACACCTTGTTGCACCTTGGAATGAGCTAGGAATAGTTGAACTTGAAATGAAAATGGTGGTGGTGGTGGGAGGAGTGTTCGGCCGAGAGGTAGGAGGGAGGAGGAGAAGGGGTGAAGTGGTGAAGATGGTGATGCACTAGAGTTCTTATAACCATCCAATATCATTAACCAAAGGGTCTTGTGTTTGAGAAAGTACATACATGATCTTTACAATTCCAAGGGAGATCAAAGAAATATCTTGCAAGATTTTGGGGAGGTGGGGTCACCTAGTGACCGAAAATGTGAAGGGGGAGGGGGGTTAAGTGCAAGTTTGAATGATAAGTGGGTAATTAGTAGAAGGTTAAATGTAAAAGTCTAGTGTTTTAAGTGTAGGATGTATTATGTAGTGTGTTAGGGTGTTCGGGGATCATAACTAGCTCCGAAATATTAAAACAATGCTTCTAGCAATATTTTGGTGTTCTGGGTAATGTCCGGTTGTTCGGTTAGATACCGTTTCATTAAAGTGCTAAATTATATTGTTTAGTGTTCTTTATGTACCATTTTGTGACGCTTTTAATTTCTGACACTTAGGAAGGTATTCAGGATAATAAAACATGAATTATGCATGATATTTCAATGTTGAAAAGCTGAATTATTGCTGATTTGAGTAAAATTCTGCACTTAAAGTGTGTCTCAGGTGCTTTTTAGTGCACAGTTTAACTTCCGGGGAGTTTGTAAGTTAACCCTTGTTTCCATACTTGGGTTTTAATGTATACTATGTGTTGGACCTACTCCTAGGCCCTAATTCTATTGTCTGACTGTTTTCTGCAGAATGCTAACACAGTGTGTCTTACCAGTGAGTTTACTAGTTTCTCCGACGCAATGCTTACAGTAATGCACAAAGCAATGTTTGAAGTATGAAACATGCATGAATTCATATTTATGGTAAGAAATCAGATAATGTTGACATTTAAGTACATAATTGCAGGTAATAAATAATATTAAAATAGTACGGAAATTACCGGTTTTGTGCCGGTTGTCACAGTCTCCCCCCGTTAAAAGAATTTCGTCCCGAAATTCAGGCCGAGTTATCTCCTGCAGGAGCTTTCTTGAAAAGGTGGGGGTACTTGTCTTTAAACTGGTCTTCACGTTCCCACGTGTACTCGGGTCCGTGCTTAGAGTTCTGACGCACTTTGACAAGTTTGACACTACTCCTTCAGGTCTTGTTGACTTTCCAGTCTGTAACCTCAATGGGTTGTTCTGTAAATCGGAGTGTGTCGTCGATATGCACATGGAACGTATCGTGCACTCCGTTAAGTTCTTCCGGTAATTCTAACTTGTACACCACGGTACCAATCTTTTCCAAGATCTTGAATGGTCCGATGTATCGTGGGTTCAACTTTCCCCGTTTTCCGAATCTTGCTACACCTTTCCAAGGTGAGACTTTCAACAGAACTTTGTCTCCCACCTTGAATTCCAAGGGTTTCCGTCTTCGATCAGCGTAGCTCTTTTGTCGATCCTGAGCCGCCTTAATGCGCTCTCGGATCTGAATGATCTTGTCGGTTGTTTCTTGAACAAGTTCAGGACCGACCATACGTTTGTCTCCAGCGTCTACCTAACATAGTGGTGAGCGGCACTTGCGGCCATAAAGAGCTTCGAACGGTGCGACTTTTATGCTTGTATGGTAACTGTTATTGTAGGAAAGCTCAACTAAAGGTAGATGAGTATCCCAGCTGCCGCCTAGATCCATAACGCATGCGCGAAGCATATCTTCTAGTGTTTGTATGGTTCGTTTGCTCTGACCGTCTGTTTGCGGATGGAAGGCCATGCTTAAATCTAACTGAGATCCAAAGGCCTCCTGGAAGGATTGCCAGATCCTTGATATGAAATGTCCATCTCTATCTGAGATAATCGAAACAGGCACTCCATGACGTGCCACAATTTCCTTAAGATACAGCTCAGCAAGTTTTCCAGTGCTATCCTTCTATCGGATCGGTAGGAAATGTGCAGACTTTGTTAACCGATCGACTATCACCTATATCATATCATGCCCTCTCGGGGTCCTGGGTAATTTGGTTATGAAGTCCATTGATATCTGCTCCCACTTCCACATGGGAATCTCTGGTTGTTGCAGTAGACCGGACGGTTTCTGATATTCAGCCTTAACCTTAGCACAGGTTAGGCACTTTCCAACATAAATAGCAACGTCGCTCTTGAGTCTCGGCCACCAATAATATTCTTTCAAGTCTTGATACATTTTGTCTGATCCTGGGTGGATCGAGTATCTCGACTTGTGTGCTTCATCAAGGATGACTTCTCGAATGCCGCCATAGAGCGGAACCCAAATACGCCCCTGAAGTTATAAGGTTCCCTCTTCGTTTGGCACCAAATTCTTCAGCGCACCTCGGAGATATTCAGCACTACGATTCTCCCACTTAAGGGCTTGTTGTTGTGCGTCATGAATGCGTGCAGTGAGGTTCGTCCGAATAGTCATTTCCAATGCTCGGACCCTTAAGGTCTTAACCCTTTCTTTTCGACTCAACGCGTCTGCTACTACGTTAGCCTTTCTAGGATGGTACTTAATCTCACAATCGTAATCATTCAGTAACTCAACCCATCGTCGCTGACGCATGTTCAATTCCTTCTGATCAAAGATATGTTGTAAACTTTTGTGATCAGTGAAGATAGTACACCGAGTACCATATAAGTAATGTCACCAGATCTTCAAGGCGAATACCACCGCACCAAGCTCCAGGTCGTGCGTGGTGTAATTCCTTTCATGAACTTTCAACTGTCTTGAGGCATAAGCGATGACCTTTTTGCGTTGCATGAGCACGCAACCCAACCCTTGACGCGAAGCATCGCAGTACACCACGAAGTCTTCGGTGCCTTCGGGTAAGGATAGTATCGGTGCATCGCATTGCTTGTTTTTGAGAAGCTGGAAAGCTTCTTCCTGCTTATCACCCCAGTCGTACTTCTTGTCTTTCTGCGCAAGGGTAGTCAGCGGTTGAGCGATCTTGGAGAAATTCTCGATAAATCGCCGGTAATAGCCCGCTAACCCCAAAAATTGTGTAACTTCAGTTGGGGTTTTGGGGGCTTCCCAATTCTTTATTGCTTCAATCTACATGGATGCCCTTCTCGTTCACAACATGGCCAAGAAACTGTACTTCGCGAATCCCAAATTCGCACTTTGAGAACTTTGCATAAAGTTTTTCTTTCTTCAGTAGTTCCAGGATGGTCCTGAGGTGTTGCTCGTGTTCTTCTCTTATTCGTGAGTAAATCAGGATATCGTCGATAAATACAATCACAAATTTATCAAGATATGGTTTGCAAACGCGGTTCATCAGATCCATGAATACCGCTGGTGCGTTTGTCAGTCCGAATGGCATCACAAGGAACTCGTAATGCGCATAGCGTGTTCTGAATGCAGTCTTTGGTACGCTCTCCTCTTGGATCCTTAACTGATGATATCCAGACCGAAGGTCAATTTTCGAGTAGTAGCTCGATCCTTGCAACTGATCGAATAAATCATCAATCCTCGGTAGTGGATACCGATTCTTGACAGTGAGCTTGTTCAGTTCTCTATAGTCGATACACATCTTCAAAGTTCCATCCTTCTTCTTTACGAACAATACTGGAGCTCCCCAAGGCGAGAAGCTTGGCCTTATGAATCCTTTATCCAACAACTCCTGGAGCTGTGTAGATAATTCTTGCATCTCGGATGGTGCAAGCCGATAGGGCGCCTTGGCTACAGGAGCGACTCCTGGAACCAAGTCGATATGGAATTCGACTTGTCTTTGCGGAGGTAGTCCTGGCAGATCTTCGGGAAACACATCAGGAAATTCCTTTACCACTGGAATGTCTTCGAGTTTTGGCTCCTCAGCCTTCTTATCTACTACGTGCGCCAATAATGCAACACATCCTTTTTCGCAAGCATTACTGTGCCTTCATACAATTGATGATTCGCAGAGGCGTGTTTCGTTTCTCTCCATGCACAATGAGAGTTTCATCATTCGCAAGAGGGATGCGAATGATTTTCTCGTGACAAACAACTTCAGCTTTATTCCTGGACAACCAGTCCATTCCAACCACCACATCGAAGCTACCCAATTGGATAGGTAAGAGGTCGATTGTAAATCTCTGCTCATAAAGTTCTAACATACAACCTCTAACAACTTCGCCTGATTTAACAAGTTTACCAGCGGCTAGTTCTATGGAATAAGGAATGTCTAATTTACTAGATTTTATTCCAAGCATACGTTTAAATTCCACAAATACGAAACTAAAATCGGCACCAGTATCAAATAGTATGGATGCAAAGTGATTGTTAACGAGAAACGTACGGGTGACCACGTTAGGGTCCTCGCGTGCGTTCCTTGCTCCAATCACAAATGCTCGAGCTTGAGCATTATTTTCTCTCGGGCAATCTTTCTTGAAATGATCCTTGCTTCCACAACCAAAACATCCTTGGTTATGCCCTGCTCTGTTACCATTCCGGTTACTGTTACCATTCCCATTTCCAGCACCGTTTCGGTTCCCATTCCAGCTCCTATTACCATTTCCATTGCGACCTCCAATACCTTTTCCCCAACAATCCTCGGCATGGTGGCCTGACTTCCCACAGTTCTCACATCTCCCAACGTGACAGTTTCCCACGTGGTGAGAGTCACAGCGGTTACACTTGGGCAGAATGCCCTGATATTTCTTAGATCCAGTATCATTTGCAGCTGCGAAGGTTTTCGCCTCCTTAGGCGGGTTGGTATCATGCTTCTTGTTGTCCGAACCCTTGTTGTTGTTACGGGTCACTTGGTTCAGATTTGAATGTTTTCTTTTCTTGTCACTGGACGACTCAGCATGTGTCTCGGTTTTCTCAGTGGGGTTCAGTGACAACTTCTTCATACGGACAGCATCTTCAGTAAGGCTGACAGCCAGAGTTACAGCCTGAGTGATTGTTGTGGGTTTAGCCGATGTTACCATGCTGCGAAACTCTGGAGCCAATCCCCAGATGTTGCGCTCGACGCGCTTAAACTCGGGAGTCACCATATCCGGATCACTCTTGACAGATCGTGGAACCTTCGAGTATAACCAGTAATGTCCGCACCCTCCAAGGTCAAGTGCCAGAACTCAGTCTCTAACCTTTGGAGTTCAACACGAGAACAATACTTCTCTCTCATTCTTTCCTTCAGTTCTGTGACACCTGGGTCACTGCGACCATCAAACAAATTCCAAGCCTATGAAATATTGTATTTCATACTTGGGATCTGTATAAATATGTGTATCTTTTGCACATATCAATTCTTGTTCGATTTCAAGCTTTAAATCGCTTTCTGGAAGGTTATACGCGCACTGATGCGTAAATATAACCCGTTTAATGCAACGAACACTCCGGAATAGTGAAATAGGCTTAACATACCTTAAATAACCTTTACATAACTTAGAAATAAGTTTTGAAGGCTTTGGTATGGCGAAATCAAGTTAAATCGCTTACAGGGACTAAAGTTGACAAACTGCGAAAGTATGCCAATTTGAACTGTAACAGACATTCTGGAACATGACCATAAGTTAAACACACCTTAAATATCCTTTATATAGCTTAGAAATAGGCTTTGAGGGGTTAGGTGTGCTAAAATAAACTTTTGGCTCATTCAGGGACTAAAAGTGTCAAAAAGTGCATAAGTTTGCACTTTCGCGCGTAACTTACGTTCTGAATACATCCGGACATCCAAGAATTTATGTAAGCACTAAAATATTTTATTTTAGTGTTTGGCATGAGAAAAATCCATTCTTCACGCAATTTGGATCGTTTTTCGCGCTTATGCGCATTCCGTCGTAATTAAGCGAACATCGCGATCGTACGGCCAAACGAACCGACACCCGAGATATTTTTGAACACATTTTAAGTTCCCTATACTTTAACTTCATTTTAGAGCTTTGAAATGGGGTTAACGGGCCTTAAACGCGTCGAAAATGGCCTTATTTCACAACAGGGACCAAAACTACCAAAAATGAAACTTTCTGTTCTGCAAGGTCCTTACGGACCTCAACATTGTGAGTGTTGAGGTCCGTAAGCAGTCCCCAGACAGCAGAAACTTGACAGAAACATTGGATCTGGTCCCTTTCACTTGTGCACATGGTATTGGGCAATACTAGGGGCTCCCATGGTATTGTAAAACCACTATCTTGAGGTGTATGGTTATAGTCCCTTGTGACTATGCCTACTGATTACCACGTTGTCTAGGCTCAGTGACGAGCCGTAGTTTCGGTCAAAAATCGCAATCGTGCGTATTTTGTAACCAAACTACTCTTAGGTATCAAAACCGTTTGTTTTGATACCAAACTTGTTTTCAAACTTAGTTAAGCATGTTTTAACATGCTTAGCCCGTCACTTTTAGTTTTGTGCTTGTCTAGGGTCGTAAGGGTAAGCGATCTAATAAATCGCTTATACCTTCGAACCCGACCCATTTTGGTCGATCATTAGGATCCGACCAAATACTTTAGGACCATAGCATATAGGGAATAACCTTCCGAGGTTATGCCCTATGGTCACATCGTTTGAGTAGTTGTATAATAGGTAGTTTATATGCCTTAGGTAAATTACCAAAATACCCTTTTCATGTGTAATTGGTAATTAAGCATATGTAACCTAAACTTTCATCACTTAACTGATTATGTAACATAATTAAGCATTTTAGTCATATAATACTTGTAATAGGACTAGTTAGGCGAACGCGTTTCACGCGAACGACGCGTTAAAGTAGCATAAGCTACCTAAACGGGTCGTAATGGGTTGTAAGCACTTAGGTTAGGTTTCATTTAGTATGTAGGCTTTGTTAAACCATATTACACGAATCTCCATACTCGTTTGGTTTACAAACCCTCATTCTATCAAATCCTCCGATCTAGGTCCGGTTTATTAACCTAGTTACCTATTTTAGGTGTCGTTTGATATCCGCGATCTCTAGCATTGTTTGGTTGTTACTCAAGGACTACTAAGCAATCTCAAGTGAGTACATAGAACCCCCTCTTTTAAATGTTTTCAAGGTGTTTATGTGAGTACATAGACCCCTCTTTTACTGTTTTCCAAACTGTTTTGGGGTGAAACACATGTGCCTACTTGTTACTTTCATGCTTTCCATGTTTTCACATTATATACATGTTATGTTTATTAGTACACTATTAGTACATGATTTCATTACATTTTATGCTATGTATGTCCATTGTGTGCATACTTAGTACATTGTTTTACATTTACATTTTATGCTATGTATGTCCATTTGTTACATACTTAGTACATTTGTTTTCATCACATGCTTACATTTTGGTATGACATTTGGTTTGTTTAAAATGGAACAATACATTCATTAACATTAGCTACGCCGTTCGTTAGTAGGTAGTGGTACCATAGGAATTGACAACTCCCGTTCCTGAAATCCTGGGTAGGTTTGGATTGGAAGGAATGACCGAATTCGATACACATAACTTAGATAAACCTTTAATTTGATTAAGGGTTTATCGCCTCAGTCTCAAGGCTTGGATGTATGCATTTTCACAACACCGCATAGATGTTTATATCAGTATAGCATGCATTTGTTCCACAAAACATAGCTTTGATTTAAACCATGTTTTACTTCAATACTTTGTTTTTGTGCATATGGTTTAGTTGATATATTTCACTAGCCATACATATCATTTTGGTTACACATCACATGATTTACATTTGACACATAAACATTATTGACATTGGTTATACATTACATGAATTACATCTTGACATAAACATTTTGACATATTGTTCAATACGTTTGGAAATTGGTTTAAACATAGACATCTTACATTGTTGGTTTGGTTCGAGTAAGTGATTTAAGTAACGAGGCGTGTGTAATATGATACAAGCATGGTGGATACACCACTGGTACTTCCTATATATAAGTGATTGTATGGTATTACATATCATAGCGTTATTTGAATCATTTAAATTTGGACATGTAACATTTTATACAAATAACATACTTTTCACAATACATTGTTTTACAAACAAGTTAATTTATACAAACTCATTTCACATGGTTATCCACTTAACCATGTGTTATTCGTTTATACATATATATCATTTGGTTTATTTATCACTTTTCAAATGATTTACAAAACAAAGCAAACTACAAGGTTCATGACTAAACATTTTCTTAAACATAAGTCATGAATCTCATTTTCACAAAACCTATGTATCTCACAGGCATTTTTATGCTGACGTACCTATTTTCACATGTGTTTCAGGATATGTTGCATGGGATTTATCAAGATACACTTAGGCGGACTTGGGCCTTAGTGACAATAAAAGATGCAAGACTAGTTATTTATGTTATTTTTTTTCTTTGATTGTAAAGACATTGTAACTCTTTTAATCAATAAAACAATATTTCAATTTCCATGTGTTATGAAACAATGATTCTGTTACAACACTCCCCGACGTTTTCCGCCACGTTTTGTTGTTCTACGTGGTCGGGGTGTGACAGAAAAGTTGGTATTAGAGCTCATGGTTATAGGGAATTAGGTTATTAGTAATACTTTGACCTAGTCTATAACCTTCCTACGACCCTAACGCAAGTTTACTTGTGTTTAGTCATAAAACAATACCGTCACCTATCCTTAGGCGACGACCACAACAAGAACACAAATTTCAAAACCGCTTTGAAAAGCAATCATCTGTTCTAGGATGATTGGTTACTAGGTTTTGAACCCTCAGTTATAAGGTTTTGAACCCTCTGTTAGAAGGTTTTGAACCCCTTTGAATTTTCAAAATCTCGTCAAAGTTTGGGTCTTATAATGTGAACACGTGCAAACTGGAAGAGTGAATGCCTGTATCCTGAGTTTTCTGTCTAAGGCTAGAGTGTTCGTACAAATCCACATAATCGGACCAGTCACTCTTACCTGGGAACTCTTGGGGTGAGTGTTCACTTATAGGTAAGCATGTCTTCAGTGATACATTAATATGACCCGCTTACTTTGATTAGTCACCGTCTCATTTGTTTGCCTTAGGTAACAAACAAATAATCACAATTTCCATGCGTTGGCATTCTGTTTTAATTATCCGATAACCTTTCACCTGTTTCTTCCTATGTCTTTCTTTTTCTTCTAGAATGTCTCTTCCTCTCAGCAACGGTCAAATGTCTGAGCAAATCGCAAAATTTGCCCACCTAATAGGCGAAGTGATTCTGAAGACCGTGGATTTAGGCATTGCCATGTCTCGTCTCAACAATGAAGCCTCTCGGCTCAAAAATGAAGCAACTCAAGAGCCACCGAAGGAGGCAGAAGTCAAGCCTGCACCAAGATCAAGGAAGCGTAAGGCTTCAAAGAAACCCGCAACAGTTATACCAAATCAAGCAGGGCCTAGCCAGAAGGCAACACCACCTGCTAAGAAGCAATACAAGGGAACGGCACCATTATGCAACAAATGTAAGGGGCATCACCTAGCTCACTTACAGTGTCATCTGTGTGTATCATGTGGACGAGTTGGTCACCTGGCAAGTGCTTGTCGATGTAACCCGAACCAAGGTGGTCCAAATCAACCACAAGCCAATCCTGCTCAAGCTCGCTTTCCGCCTGGATCGTGCTACAACTGTGGCGAGACGAGCCATTACAGGAACAACTGCCCGAAGATTGTCAGTGCAAATCCAACCCTTGGATGAGCAATTGGCTGAACAAAGGATGTTGCTGTCTTATGCCTTTGTTTCTTTTGTTTTCTTGTAATGTGAAACAATCTGTTTTGTTCATAAATAAATTATTGTTCACAAATTCTGATGTACAATTGTAGTTACATATGTGTATGTCATTACCTATAATACCTACATTAAGGAACTATGTTCCTTACAAACTACTTTTGTGAATTTCCTATTTTTGTGTTTACTCATGATTCCCTTGAAAAAAAAAATTCTAAGTACTCGTTTCATTCCAGGAGACGAAGTACAAGAAATAAAGGGAAATTATGAGTAATCATGCTTTTTGCACATCTATGCCATTAAATCCTTGATTAGATAACTAAGGATATTTTCAATCTCATACCCATTATGTTCTGATTTCTTCAACATGCATAACATAAGTTTTCCAAAACAACCTCCATGATTTCAAAAACATCGACTACATTTCAAAAATAACCTTCATGACTTCAAAATGTTATTAATACAGTATATATCAAATGCATGACTTCAAAAGCATCATTCATGTTTTCAAAAACCTTATACATAATTTCAAAATTTATCTCGCATTATTTTAAAACATTTTTGTAAATATATCTACCTAATACACCTACTTAATGATTTCAAAAGTATTATATATAAGGTTTCAAAAACGTTAAACACATTTTTTTTCTTTCTTAAAAGAACCCCATGTATAGTTTTCAAAAATATTTTCCTCATACATTGACTTAACCTTCAAATTCTGCTTCATATGTCGCCTTGACATATCCAGCATCTCAACTTCATAAGCATTTTTTTTATTTCATATTTTGACTTAAGCACGTCCAGTGCAAGATTTCAAAACATCTTCAACTTCTAAAATCCATATGGGATTTTTATCTCTACAATTAGACCTTTGTGGATTATTATCATACAAATCAGAGTCCTTAATTGGATTCCTTGTGTATCTGAATTCGAACATTTCGGTTCATTATAATCGAAATCGAATTTTTCTTTTAAAAATCTTTCTATCTTTATAGTTAGATTCTTGATAATGTTTAAAGTACCAAATGCAATCCACGTAATGGATTGCTAGTGTGCTTTAAATACATGTACGCTATCAACAAAACAAATTAACAAATAAACAATCTTTGTGGTTATACGACTATGTGTTTATGCATCTTGTGTTTTCTTTTATGCATTTTGTGTTTTTGTATACTCTGGATATTCGTTATCCAAATCCTCATAGAATCTTTCATATCTTCATATGAGGGGTTCGTAGTAGGATATTCAAAAAGGTACTACCTTAAATCCTTAATGGGCTTCTATGTAATAGTTAAGACCCTTGGATTATATAGTACTACTCCATGATTCATAAGAGACCCTTTAGTGGTCTAGTTAAAAAGATTGATTCACAATTTGGTTAAAGAACGACATCTAGTGATGTAGCTGAACAGACTCCTTGATAGTCTATTTAGATCATTTATTGATTTAATTAAAAGGACTCTATGGCGGTCTAGTCACACTCATCACAGAATTGTTCATTTGGTTGTACCCTACACATTATAAAATAGACTGTGTGAACTGTGCAAGGAATTGTCTAATTATGGACGCATACATAATTATGAAATTTAGTGCACAGAAACCCAGTAAGATTTATTATGTGTAAGAACCGATAGCGACAACAATAACAAAATGAGAACGATGTAATGGAGGTACGGTGGACGCACCAATGGCGCTTCATATACTTGTATATAAGTGTCCCTCTTACATTGCAAGCATAATCTTATTAAGGTTACTAGAAGTTCAGAACCCTAACCAATGTTGTTCGATCTTTTCAACTTCATGTTTTAAACTCTCACAAGTTTCCTTTAAATAAAAAATTTCGGGACGAAATTTCCTAAAGTAGGGGAGACTGTGACACCTGGGTCACTGCGACCATCAAACAAATTCCAAGCCTATGAAATATTGTATTTCATACTTGGGATCGGTATAAATATGTGTATCTTTTGCACATATCAATTCTTGTTCGATTTCAAGCTTTAAATCGCTTTCTGGAAGGTTATACGCGCACTGATGCGTAAATATAACCTGTTTAATGCAACGAACACTCTGGAATAGTGAAATAGGCTTAACATACCTTAAATAACCTTTACATAACTTAGAAATAAGTTTTGAAGGCTTTGGTATGGCGAAATCAAGTTAAATCGCTTACAGGGACTAAAGTTGACAAACTGCGAAAGTATGCCAATTTGAACTGTAACAGACATTCTGGAACATGACCATAAGTTAAACACACCTTAAATATCCTTTATATAGCTTAGAAATAGGCTTTGAGGGGTTAGGTGTGCTAAAATAAACTTTTGGCTCATTCAGGGACTAAAAGTGTCAAAAAGTGCATAAGTTTGCACTTTCGCGCATAACTTACGTTCTGAATACATCCGGACATCCAAGAATTTATGTAAGCACTAAAATATTTTATTTTAGTGTTTGGCATGAGAAAAATCCATTCGTCACGCAATTTGGATCGTTTTTCGCGCTTATGCGCATTCCGTCGTAATTAAGCGAACATCGCGATCGTACGGCCAAACGAACCTACACCCGAGATATTTTTGAACACATTTTAAGTTCCCTATACTTTAACTTCATTTTAGAGCTTTTAAATGGGGTTAACGGGCCTTAAACGCGTCGAAAATGGCCTTATTTCACAACAGGGACCAAGATCAAAGCACGGTTTCCAAGAAACGATCTTAACGGTAACTGAAAACTATAAATACCCCCCCCCATGCCATTGCAAAACCCACAAGAATTTTTATTTGAGAAGCTTTAAGTTGAAACCTTTGTTTCATACCTGAGCTACTTGGATCGAGATTAGCATTCGGGGACCGTTTGTAAGTATTCCTTCGTTCTTTTATTGCTTTTCGAGTCCGAAAGTTAAACTTTGTTTGACTTTCTGCATTGACCAGTTTATGGTCAATGCGAAGTTCGTTTGAACTTCGCAACGTGAGCGTAATCACGATGGTTATAGTCCCTTGTGACTATGCCTACTGATTACCACGTTGTCTAGGCTCAGTGACGAGCCGTAGTTTCGGTCAAAATGCGCATTCGTGCGTATTTTGTAACCAAACTACTCTTAGGTATCAAAACCGTTTGTTTTGATACCAAACTTGTTTTCAAACTTAGTTAAGCATGTTTTAACATGCTTAGCCCGTCACTTTTAGTTTTGTGCTTGTCTAGGGTCGTAAGGGTAAGCGATCTAATAAATCGCTTATACCTTCGAACCCGACCCATTTTGGTCGATCATTAGGATCTGACCAAATACTTTAGGACCATAGCATATAGGGAATAACCTTCCGAGGTTATACCCTATGGTCACATCGTTTGAGTAGTTGTATGATTGGTAGTTTATATGCCTTAGGTAAATTACCAAAATACCCTTTTCATGTGTAATTGGTAATTAAGCATATGTAACCTAAACTTTCATCACTTAACTGATTATGTAACATAATTAAGCATTTTAGGCATATAATACTTGTCATAGGACTAGTTAGGCGAACGCGTTTCATGCGAACGACGCGTTAAAGTAGCATAAGCTACCTAAACGGGTCGTAATGGGTTGTAAGCACTTAGGTTAGGTTTCATTTAGTATGTAGGATTTGTTAAACCATATTACACGAGTCTCCATACTCGTTTGGTTTACAAACCCTCATTCTATCAAATCCTCCGATCTAGGTCCGGTTTATTAACCTAGTTACCTATTTTAGGTGTCGTTTGATATCCGCGATCTCTAGCATTGTTTGGTTGTTACTCAAGGACTACTAAGCAATCTCAAGTGAGTACATAGAACCCCCTCTTTTAAATGTTTTCAAGGTGTTTATGTGAGTACATAGACCCCTCTTTTACTGTTTTCCAAACTGTTTTGGGGTGAAACACATGTGCCTACTTGTTACTTTCATGCTTTCCATGTTTTCACATTATATACATGTTATGTTTATTAGTACACTATTAGTACATGATTTCATTACATTTTATGCTATGTATGTCCATTGTGTGCATACTTAGTACATTGTTTTACATTTACATTTTATGCTATGTATGTCCATTTGTTACATACTTAGTACAGTTGTTTTCATCACATGCTTACATTTTGGTATGACATTTGGTTTGTTTAAAATGGAACAATACATTCATTAACATTAGCTACGCCGTTCGTTAGTAGGTAGTGGTACCATAGGAATTGACAACTCCCGTTCCTGAAATCCTGGGTAGGTTTGGATTGGAAGGAATGACCGAATTCGATACACATAACTTAGATAAACCTTTAATTTGATTAAGGGTTTATCGCCTCAGTCTCAAGGCTTGGATGTATGCATTTTCACAACACCGCATATATGTTTATATCAGTATAGCATGCATTTGTTCCACAAAACATAGCTTTGATTTAAACCATGTTTTACTTCAATACTTTGTTTTTGTGCATATGGTTTAGTTGATATATTTCACTAGCCATACATATCATTTTGGTTACACATCACATGATTTACATTTGACACATAAACATTATTAACATTGGTTATACATTACATGAATTACATCTTGACATAAACATTTTGACATATTATTCAATACGTTTGGCAATTGGTTTAAACATAGACATCTTACATTGTTGGTTTGGTTCGAGTAAGTGATTTAAGTAACGAGGCGTGTGTAATATGATACAAGCATGGTGGATACGCCGCTGGTACTTCCTATATATAAGTGATTGTATGGTATTACATATCGTAGCGTTATTTGAATCATTTAAATTTGGACATGTAACATTTTATACAAATAACATACTTTTCACAATACATTGTTTTACAAACAACTTAATTTATACAAACTCATTTCACATGGTTATCCACTTAACCATGTGTTATTCTTTTATACATATATATCATTTGGTTTATTTATCACTTTTCAAATGATTTACAAAACAAAGCAAACTACAAGGTTCATGACTAAACATTTTCTTAAACATAAGTCATGAATCTCATTTTCACAAAACCTATGTATCTCACAGGCATTTTTATGCTGACGTACCTATTTTCACATGTGTTTCAGGATATGTTGCATGGGATTTATCAGGATACACTTAGGCGGACTTGGGCCTTAGTGACAATAAAAGATGCAAAACTAGTTATTTATGTTATTTTTTTTCTTTGATTGTCAAGACATTGTAACTCTTTTAATCAATAAAACAATATTTCAATTTCCATGTGTTATGAAACAATGATTCTGTTACAACACTCCCTGACGTTTTCCGCCACGTTTTGTTGTTCTACGTGGTCGGGGTGTGACAAGTTCCTCCCAAGTCATGCCATACGCGGCATCATCTCCCAGAGTTTGGACTTGCAAATTCCACCAAGTCAACGCTTCATCAACAAACAGCCCGGTAACAAAAGTGACTTGTTGGTCCGCGGTACAATTGCTCATTCGGATAGTGGAATCAGTCTTTTCCGTCCAGCGCACAAAAGCCATTGCACCGCCAGTGCCATCTTAGTTTAGTGGCTTGCAGTCGAGAAACTGCTTGAAAGTGCAGCCTGAAATTATTCCACCAGTTCACACGTGAGCAATTAATGAAACAATGAAACAAAGACCGTTCACAGATTTCATTTTAGCAAATCAGGCTCAAGATTACCTTGAGTCATGTTTCCTCTGGATGAGTCTCCATGTCCGTTACGTCTAGTACCGCTTGGTCCTCCACTGGTCTCAGCACGGCTCGCCTCGTACTGGGCGATAGCTACGGAGATCCTTTCTTCCAGTAGGGCATTTAGTTCTTCAGCAGTCCTTGGTAGTAGGGGAGGAGGGGGTTGATCAGAATCACGAGTGTTCACAATTCTCCTAGGTGCCATGTTCTGCCAGAACACAACACAACAGGGTTAGACATTTGTTTGATGTCATCATATATCTCCTTACTTATGGAGGGAGGCATGATAGCTTGTAGGGAAATGTTACGCCATAAGTTTATATATGTATACATATTAATAGATTTCTCTTAATATATACGTATACACATAGTCATACATAAACAAGCAAGTAGTTCCTAGTTGAAGTTAAGTGCTACCCCTGTGCACCCTAGGTCTCATAGTGTCCTTACTTTACTCTTTGAAAAACAAGTTCAGGTAGTGGATGTTGCGAAAAGTTTTATGCAATGAAAACTTTTGAAAATTGTTTTCGTGAGAGGATCCTAAAGATTGTAGACTAGACTCGTGAAGGAATCTTGGTTCACTACAATCACAGCTCTGATACCAATCTGTCACACCCCTTTCTAAGGCGGAAGCACGAGGTGTGATCTGAAAGGTTCTCATTGCATACGAATGGTAAACATACTACATGCTTGTAAAATAACTCCAAATGCCATTAATATTACATAACCAAAAACATAGGTTAAGTTTAGAGTTTACATCACAAGACAACATATTGTTTAAAAGATTACACCCTTAATTAAAAGATAGACATCAAGGTTGTGGTTCTTATATCCCACATAGAATGGGACATAACAACCAAACCCAGCAAAACGGCATAGGAGTTTTGACACATAGTAACTTAAAAACACAAACAACATCCATGAGCTGGAGTAAAACTGCGCGTGCATCCACCTTAGTTACCTGAAATACATGTAAGTTTTTGGAAAAACGTCAACATAATGTTGGTGTGAATTCATGCAGTTTTAGAATGTATATATACTTGAATGAAAACATGGTATGTAAATTGTAAAACGTATCTGCACTGTGAATGTAAATGTAAGGAACACGAGATCGCTAATGTTTCGCGAGGACATTAACATATGTCACGACATAGGAAGCCACCAAACCTAGGCATTTTTGTCGAGATCGACTGAGACACAAAAGCACTCGTTGGTAGAAGTAGGCCAAGAGTGGGGTTGCCTGAAACCCATTAGATCTAACCCTTCTGTTTCGCGGTCTAAATGTATACGTTGACTAATGGTGCTTATGGTACCTTATTCGTCACGTGATCTATGTGTCATTCCTTAGTTTTGCGTGCTACATACCATTGTACATGTATTTTCCCCAAGTTAGAAAATAAGTAAAAGTTTAAAAGTGGGGACATGAACTCACAATTCTGCGTTTCCTGCGTCGTAGCTTCACCGGGTTTGCTTAGAGCGTCGTATCACTTCCTACACACGTACTATGTCTTATTAGATGCTTAGGTCGTGTAACGACTATTTGTCTTAGTTGTTTATTAAGACTGATTTTGGAATCATTGGTATAGTTTGAGTTACATCCTTGATGTATCGTGTAATTCTGAAGTGCATAATCCCAAGCGTAGGAATGCTTGTATTTGTGTATATTCATACTTGTGTAATTTGCCAACAATTTGTGGTAAATTCCGGTATAGATATGTATATCTTCGTATAAATCTCAAAAATAATATATTTTTAAGATTAGCTTTAGAAAAAATATTTTTCTAGCTTTCACCCAAAGTAGTACATTTTTAACTTGTATAAAAATATATATTTTCTCCATCAACAAGATACATTTTCTGTTTGCCCAAATTATGTTATATTTTGTATTCCAGACCTTAGTGTATTTGTGTGTTATATTATTTTCGAGCTTCAAATAATATAACTACCACATATATATACAAGTAACACACATATTGTGACAACTAAATATATATACTTAGTCACTTTTATTTATCAAAAATCAACCTCAATGTTTGTAATTTTTGTAATAAAAATTATGGCGAAATTTTATATGAAAACTATGTTCAAAATTTACTTATAATTACTTGTATAAAAATATATTTCTAAGTGTTTAATTTGTACAAAAATTTTGCCATAGTTTCCCCTTAAAAATGGAGGTTTCCATGCTTTCAAAGCATATCATTTTCTTTTAAAATCCACAACAATCATCAACAATACAATCAAGACTTACCATAAGCCAAGACCATGTAAATTACACTACATCATGAACTTGAAGTTTTTGCAAAAACTTGTAGTAACTTAGTAGAGCGTTTAGTGGGTTTAGTTACCCTTCAAAGTGTGTTTATTCCTTTAAAAATCTCATTCTTAAGGAAACTAGGTGTTTACAACTTATAATCATATTTTACAAAAAGTTTATTTATAACCTCTTCTTGTTTCTCTAGTATTTCTACACTTATTTCATCACCAAAAATAGTGTAAGTTTAGTAAAAACCATGATCTTTCAAAAATCATATTTTGAACTTGGTTTTCTTGGAAAATCATTCATAAATCTTGGGTCTATAAGTTTACTAGTTCACTTTGTTTATAATTTTACAAGGAATCCCTTTATTCATCAAGTTCATGTTTAATCAAGAAGATGATCATTTTATGTTGTTACATGATCATCCTCCCACTTGCTAGATCATGTGTTTAATCACAATCTAGCAAGCTCTATGTGATGATCAACATCACATTTTCAAGTAAACAACAAGCAAGTATCATTCATGCACTAAACAACATCATTTCAACAAGATTTCATCATATTTCATCTTATGTTTCAAGATTCAAGTTTATGTCTTTTATGGTTCTAGTGATTTTCATCATAACATATCTTTTAACCAATCAAAATGGAAGTAAACAAAGGGTTACAAAGAGCTTACTTCTTGCTCTAAGCTAGGGAAGAACAATGATGAAAATGGAGTGGATAAAAGCTTGCTATAGAGGTCCTTCAAGATCCATGAGCTTCCTAAATCACCTTGTTGCACCTTGGAATGAGCTTGGAATAGTTGAACTTGAAATGAAAATGGTGGTGGTGGTGGGAGGAGTGTTCGGCCGAGAGGTAGGAGGGAGGAGGAGAAGGGGTGAAGTGGTGAAGATGGTGATGCACTAGAGTTCTTATAACCATCCAATATCATTAACCAAAGGGTCTTGTGTTTGAGAAAGTACATACATGATCTTTACAATTCCAAGGGAGATCAAAGAAATATCTTGCAAGATTTTGGGGAGGTGGGGTCACCTAGTGACCGAAAATGTGAAGGGGGAGGGGGGTTAAGTGCAAGTTTGAATGATAAGTGGGTAATTAGTTGGAGGTTAAATGTAAAAGTCTAGTGTTTTAAGTGTAGGATGTATTATGTAGTGTGTTAGGGTGTTCGAGGATCATAACTAGCTCCGAAATATTAAAACAATGCTTCTAGCAATATTTTGGTGTTCTGGGTAATGCCCGGTTGTTCGGTTAGATACCGTTTCGTTAAAGTGCTAAATTATATTGTTTAGTGTTCTTTATGTACCCTTTTGTGACGCTTTTAATTTCCGACACTTAGGAAGGTATTCAGGATAATAAAACATGAATTCTGCATGATATTTCAATGTTGAAAAGCTGAATTATTGCTGATTTGAGTAAAATTCTGCACTTTAAGTGTGTCTCGGGTGCTTTTTAGTGCACAGTTTAACTTCCGGGGAGTTTGTAAGTTAACCCTTGTTTCCATACATGGGTTTTAATGTATACTAGGTGTTGGACCTACTCCTAGGCCCTAATTCTATTGTCTGACTGTTTTCTACAGAATGCTGACACAGTGTGTCTTACCGGTGAGTTTACTAGTTTCTCCGACGCAATGCTTACAGTAATGCACAAAGCAATGTTTGAAGTATGAAACATGCATGAATTCATATATATAGTAAGAAATCAGATAATGTTGACATTTAAGTACATAATTGCAGGCAATAAATAATATTAAAATAGTACGGAAATTACCAGTTTTGTGCCGGTTGTCACAGATGGAACCTTTTACTTCATGGGACGTATTTGGGTTCCACTTTTTGGCGGTGTTCGGGATATCATTTTTGATGAAGCACATAAGTCAAGATAATCGATCCACCCAGGATCGGACAAGATGTATCAAGACTTGAAAGAGTATTATTGGTGGGCTAACCTCAAGAATGACGTCGCTGCTTACGTTGGAAAGTTCCTAACTTGCGCTAAGGTTAAGGCCGAATATCAGAAACTCTCGTGCTTGCTGCAACAACCTGAGATTGCCGTTTGGAAGTGGGAGCAAATATCGATGGATTTCATAATGAAATTACCCAGGACCCCTAGAGGACATAACATGATATGGGTAATAGTCGATAGATTGACCAAGTGTGTACACTTCCTACCGATATGGGTAAAGGATAGTACCGGAAAGGTCACCGAACTGTATCTCAAGGAAATAGTGGCACGTCATGGAGTGCCTATTTCGATAATTTCAGACAGAGACGGTTTCTTTGTATCAAGGATTTGGCAATATTTTCAAGAGGCTTTTGGATCTCGCCTGGATCTAAGCACGTCCTTTCATCCCCAAATGGACAGCCATAGCGAACGAACCATACAAACGCTTGAAGATATGCTTCGTGCATCTGTAATGGACTTAGGCGACAGTTGGGATACTAACCTACCCTTGGTCGAGTTTTCCTATAATAACAGCTATCACACGAGCATAAAAGCCGCACCGTTCGAAGATATTTATGGTCGCAAGTGTTGCTCTCCGCTATGTTGGGCGGAAGCTGGGGACAAACAATTGATCGACCCCGAACTAGTCCAGGAAATGTGTGACAACTGTACTCTGTAATCGATGTATGATGTAAAACAATGATGATTATTAATAAAACAATGTGATTTGGTGTTACTATATGTGTTTTGATGTTATTATGTGTGTATTTGTGTTTGGTGAATTTTCAATTAAATTCGAATCCAATTTCAAGCTTTAAATCGCTTTCTGGAAGGTTATACGCAAACTGGTGCGTAAACGCAGTCAGTATGATGCGACAAACACTCCGGAATAGTGACATAGGCTTAACATACCTTAAATAACCTCCACATAACTTAGAAATAAGTTTTGAATGGTTTGGTGTGTTGAAATCAACTTTGTTCGATTGCAGGGACTATTTGTGTCAAACTGTGAAACTATACTGATTTGTATAGTAACGAACACTCCGGAACTTGATCATAAGTTAAACATACCCTAAATATCCTTTACATAGCTTAGAAATAGGCTTTGAGGGGTTCGGTATGCTAAAACAAACTTTATTGGTCATTCAGGGACTAAAAGCGTCAAAAAGTGCACAAGTTTACATTTTCGCGCATATCTTACATTCTGAATATATCCGGACATCTAAAAATTTATGTAATCATTAAAATATTTTATTTTAGTGATTGGCATGATAAAATTCCATTCGTCGCTTAATTTGGATCGTTTTTGCGTTCGTTACGACTTCCATCGTAATTACCGAACAACGCAACCGTACGACCAAACGAGCCGAAATCCGAGATATTTTTGAGCATGTTTTAAGTTCCCTATACTTTAACTTCATTTTAGAGCCTTGAAATGAGGTTAACGGGGCTTAAACGTGTCAAAAATGAGCCGAAATGCAAGATTCTGAAGTGCAGGGACCTGTTTTGACAATTTGCCAAACATCCTTACACGGGCCGCGTAAGGATTGATGTATATGTTACGCGGGTCATGTGGCCTTATCAGACAGAAACTTCAAAAACAGCAATCTGGGCCAAATTCAGGGGTTTTAATGTAATATTTGCAATGCCTGGAGCTGGCTTTCGACTCCCATGGTATTCTAATACCATCAACCCACATGTATGGCCAAGATTACTCCCTCAAACCACTTGGAATCATCCTATTGATCCTAACTTACTATAAATAGCAACCCCCACTTCACTTCATTCTCACACTTGATCTGAAATCAGCTCTAAGTTGGGGTGCTTGCACTTCATACCTGAGCTATTTTAGATCAAACATCCTTCTTGGACCCTTTGTAAGTCCTCTTCTTGCTTGTTCTTGAGTTTCAAGCATGAAAGTCAAACAAGTTTGACTTTCAGCTTTGACCAGTCAATTGTCAACACAAAGTTCCGTTGAACTTTGCAACGTGAGCGTAATCATGATGGTCATAGTCCCTTGTGACTATACCTACTGATTACCACGTTGACTAGGCGTAGTGACGAGTTGTAGTTTCGGCCAAAATGCGTGTTTATGCGTATTTTGTAACCAAACTACTCTTGGGTATCAAAACCGTTTGTTTTGATATCAAAAACCTGTTTTCTAACTTAACTAAACATGCTCTAGCATGTTTAGCTCGTCACTTTTAGTTTAGTGCTTGTGTAGAGTCGTAAGTCAAGCCGACTAAACACCCGCTTAGACTTTCGAACTCGACCGGTTTGGTCGATCATTAGGATCCGACCAAACATGTTTAGTGACCATAGTTGAATAGGGAATAACCTTCCGAGGTTATACCTTATGGTCACTTAGGTTTAATTAGTTGTATGATAAGTAGTCTATATGCCTTAGGTAAATGACCAAAATGCCCTTTTCATGCATAATTGGTAATTAAGCATATGTAACATAAACTTTTGTCACGTAACTGATTATGCAACATATTTAAACATGTTTAGGCATATAACACTTGTCATAGGACTAGTTAGACGTCTCGAATGCGCTTTTGCGCGCCCGACGCGTTAAAGTAGCGTAAGCTATCTTAATGGGTCGCAACGGGTCGAAAGCACTTAGGTTAGGTTCCAATTTAGGATGTAGGCTTTGTTAAACCATATCACATGAGTTCCAACACTCATTTGGTTTACAAGACCTCATTCTACCCGATCTTCCGATTTAGGTGTCTATTGTTTGACTAGTGATTCGATTACTAGGTGCTGTTTGATTTCTCTGGTTTGCTCGAGTTTGTTGAAGTTCTATTGATTGAGGATACTTTGCACTCCAAGTGAGTACATAGTTCCCCTATTTTACTGTTTTCAATTGTTTTGGGGTGATTCATATGTGCTAAATGTTTTTCGAGGTTTTAACGATGGTTTTCAAAACGATTTTCGATATTATAACGATGATTTCAAAAACGATTAAGATGGTTTATACTAAACTAATAACGATTTCAATAAAGTGAATAAACTAGTTGGTTGTATTTACATAACGAATGGCATTCATTAGCATTGATCAAGCCGACCAGTATTAGGTTATGGTACCATAGGATCTGACAAATCCCATTATCGTACTGCACCCATGGTTATGTGTGGGTTAGGTGGGTAATGACTGAATCTGAATGTTAATTTACCCTTTGGTGGTTTATTAATGCGAGAGTGAGATAATCGAGTCACGAAGGTTTGAATGTTATTAGCGAGGCGACCATAAATAGTTTCACACTTAAAACGAGGATGATTTAAACGAATTAACGATTTGGGAACGATTCATACGAGATTAAACGAGTTGGATAAACGATTGGTTTTTGGTTAAGTGTTTAGATAACGAGACGGGGGTAATGTGGTGAAAACATGGTAGATACGCCACTGGTACTTCTTATATATAAGTGTTTTCAACATATTACATACCGTGGCGTTATTTAGTTCACTTGGGTAAACGATTTTGAAACGATGTCACACAAACGAGGTTTTCAAAAGGATATAAACCATACGAGATTTATTAACGAGTTTTATTAACGATTTAATACGAGATGTTTTACAAATTGCTTTACTAAAACAAATGTTTTTGGGTTAAGAATCATGGCTACGAGGTTTTATAAACTATAACCCGCTTGATTTGAGTTGGTTAATTAAGTTGCAATATTATACTCTTTTCAAAACAAGGTTTTTAATAAAGTATTGCAACATTTAAACTAACCATGAATCCGACACTCCTATAAAACCTATGTACTCGCCAGCATTTCTTTGCTGACTTTGTTTTTACATATGTTTCAGGTGTTGATGCTTGATGATGATTACTAGGATGCATGAGTCACATAGGATCTGGACGAGGCCTTAGTGACATAATAACAATATTAGTCGATATGTAACTTGTTTGTTTTGTGTTAAGACAATGTTAATGTTTAATATTATCAATAAAACGAAACACTTTTTGTATCCATGGTTATGAAACGATAATTCTGCCACGACACTCCCCGACGTTTCCGCCGCGGTTTTGTTGTTTTAACGCGGTCGGGGTGTGACAGAAGAGTTGGTATCAGAGCCAATGGTTATAGGGAATTATGTTATTAGTAATGCTTTGACCTAGACTATAACTTTTAAGACCCTAACGCGAAGAAATTTGCGTTTAGATTTTTAAAACAAAACTGTCACCTACCCTTAGGTGATAACCACAACGAGAACACAATTTTCAAATCCGCTTTGAAAACTAATCATCTGTTCTAGGATGATTGATTACTAGGTTTTGAACCCTTTGTTATAAGGTTTTGAACCCTTTGTATAAGGTTTTGAACCCTTTAAGTTTTCAAAATCTCGTCAAAGTTTGGGGCTAAATAATGTGAACACGTGCAAACTGGAAGAGTGAATGCATGTACCCTGAGTTTTCTGTCTAAGGCTAGAGTGTTCGTACAAATCCACATAATCGGACCAGTCACTCTTACCTGGGAACTCTTGGGGTGAGTGTTCACTTATAGGCGAGCATGTCTTCGGCGATACATTATATTGACCCATTTACTTTGATTAGTCATTGTGTGTCGTTTTTTTGTTCAAGGTAACGAACAAATGATCACCTTCCTTGTGTTTTGTCGATATCTCTTTTGCTTTTCCTAATTATCAACCTCACTCGTTTCTCATATCTCCTTGTTAGACCATGCCTCCTCGACGTGAAGCACAATCTTTTACTATTGAAGAAATCGCAGCCCTGGTCTCTCAGCAAGTGGCTACTGTGCTGTCACACCCCGACCACGTAAAACGAGAAACACGTGGCGGAAACATCGGGGAGTGTTGTAACAGAATTATTGTTTCACAACCATGGAAATTAAAGTTACGTTTTATTTATCAACAAGAGAGTTACATTGTCTTTAAACATGAAACCAAGAGTACATAACATAATTAAACTAAGTCTATCTTCGTTTTATGTCTCTAAGGCACAGGTCCGCCCTAATGTCACGATCATCATCCTATGCGACAGCTCCTGAAAAACATGTGAAAATAGGTACGTCAGCATAAAAATGCCTGTGAGATACATAGGTTTAGTGAAAATAGGATTCATGACTTGGGTTTTAAAAGATAGGTTTAATAAAAATTAGTCATGAATCTTGTTAAGTGTTTTCTTTTATAAATCGTATGAAAACTCGATCAGAAATCAGACTATATAAAAGAATGGTGTATGGTTAATAAAATAACCGAGTAAAATGAGTTGGATAAAATAAACTGTTTTGTAAGACAATGTCTTGTGAAAAATAAGTTGTTTGTGTAAAATGTAATATGTCAAATATTGAAATGATTTAAGTAACGCTACAACATGTAATATCATACAAGCACTTATATATAGGAAGTACCAGCGGCGTATCCACCAGGCTTGTATCATATTACACACGCCTTGTTACTCAAATCACTTACCCAAACCAACCACCATTGTAAATTATTCATGTATAAATCAATTGTCAAGTGTTATTGTGTAAACCATATCAAAATGTCTATGTCTAATGTAAGTCACTAAATGTGTATATCAATGTTAAAATGTTTATGTTTAATGTAAATCATGAATTGTGTATCCATAAATATCATGTATGGCAAGTGAAATACATCAACTAAACCATAGGTAAAATGCACAAAAACAGGGTATCGAATTAAACATAGTTTAAATCAAAGTTATGTTTTGTGGAACAAATGCATGCTATACTGATACAAACATCCATGCGGTAATGTTATAATGCATACATTCAAGCCTTGTGACTGTGGTGATAGACCTTAAAACAAATTAAAGGTTTATCTGTGTTATGTTTATCGAATTCGGTCATTCCTTCCATCCAAACATACCTAGGATGTTAGGAACGGGAGTTGCTAATTCCTATGGTACCACTACCTACTAACGAATGGCGTGATCAATGTTAATGAATGTATGTTGTCCCATTTGAACAAACCAAATGTGTGACAACCCGTAATTTACGGCTCTTAATTACTTGATTAACAAGTGATTAACGCGATAATAAATAGTGTTTACAGCGCGAATTAACTTAATTAGGCCTTTTGAGTGCCCAAGAACGCCTATCCGACTTTACAGTGCGCGAACGGTGGTTTACAGAGAAACCTGCGAAACGTTAAACGGCAACGGATTAAAACTGAACAGAATACTGACAACACCGACAAATACTAATTTTTTTACGATATATTCTAGCTTCGTAATTAAATTTTAGAGAATACAGTCGAAACCGGATCGAAAAACGGATTAAAGACGGCAACGATACAATTTTTCGCGATTATTACCGTGATCGACGAACGGGTGTGCAAACAACGTCTACCGACTGTGCTTTTGTGTGTTTTAATTTTTGCGTTAAACGGAGTTCAAAATTTGACAACGGGTCTCATGGGAATTACGGGCCCCTTACGCATGAGATGGGCTTGTAGGCCCTGGGCCCAAGCCCAAAACCCACAAGCCTAAACCTACTCATAATGTATCAAAATCCTTATAAGATCCTTTCAAGATCTTTTGAAAAGCTCAGCAAATCTTTATGAGATCTCTACAAAATCAACTAAACCTTATATGATCTCTACATAAGATTTTTATTCAAGGAATAAAACAAGCAACCTGAATATAACATGAATACACAATAGACATAAATGATACTTGATCTATAAATGAAACCATGCCTGCCTTTCCCTTCTCACACTCAATTTCAAAAACACAGACAACATGAGATCCC
>JARYGA010016244.1:0-91154 GCA_030545235.1 Helianthus tuberosus
AACTCTAAGGAGTTTAAATGTTTTCATGGAACAAGGCTCCATTAGAATCGGTGACAAGTTATCATAGTCTAGGATGATATAATCTAGTACCTTGACATATGAACACTAGTTCATCATCAAAGATTCGATTATTTGGATAATATGTTTATGTATTATATAGGTTATATTAATTTGTCCAATAGTTTAATAGTTCAATCATGAGGTAGAAGATTAAAATCTTCATTTAGGTACCTCTAAATGTCAT
This sequence comes from Helianthus tuberosus, assembly GCA_030545235.1. NCBI lineage: Eukaryota > Viridiplantae > Streptophyta > Magnoliopsida > Asterales > Asteraceae > Helianthus > Helianthus tuberosus. The sequence goes on from JARYGA010016244.1 coordinate 245, forward strand.
AGAAATCATGTAGGAGGTAGGAAGAACAAGTCTTCCATTTAGGCACCTCTAAGTGTTCACCACTACACTTGATGTAATACATTCAAGGAGGGTTATGAACTATAAGTAATACAAGAATACTAAACACTAATCTATAAGAAATCATCAAGCAATGTGTGGATTTTATGTAGGACAACCCAAGTTAATCCCTAATCACACATACATCAAGTCTTGGACTTGAACATCAATTGTAGGTTAAAAACCCTAAACAAAACAAAATGTATGTGAGGTTTGACCTCTGATTTTGAATGTCTAAACCTTTTTTTTAAGCCTAACTAACCATAGAAGTGGTCATAAGCATAAGGACATAGGTTTGAGATGAGTTAGACTCAAGTTGAACAAATTTAGTAAAGATTAGATGAAATCAGAAATGAACAGTGAACTTTGTCGCCTTTTTGGCGACGTTCCAAGGATTTATTTACTATGAAAAGCCCATGGAATCGAAAATAAGCTCAATCCAAGCACAAAGGAAAAAGAATGAGGTAAAACGGACAAGAAACGAGTGAGTTATGCTCACTTTAGTGAAGCTTGCTGAATCTGTCCGAACTTCTGATGTTGCTGCTAATTTAGAGTGATTTGGGAGTGATTAGAGAGAGTTGAGAGTGTTTAGAAAAGTGAAAATGGCTTGGAGATGACTTGGTATTTGTAAGGACTTAATTAGGGTTTAAGTTGGTTGGCTATTAATATGGTTAGGTGGTTGTTTAAATAAAATAATAATAATAATAATAATAAATCTACCAGCTACGATTGGAACTACTGTATTCCATCAACTTCTTTTTTTTTTTTTTTTGTGTCACATAGTGGACTTCGTATTTATTATACATATTATAGTAATTTAGATTAGTTGCACTTTTAACTAATTACTAAAACATCATGAGTTAGGTGTGATACAAATAAGAAAACAATTAAATGCACATGACTGATATCCGATTGGAAGTTGTAAACAACTTTTAAGTTACTATTTTTTTTTAATATTAAATCAAGTGTTAGAAAAGTAAAATAGTTAATTATATATATTGATGATGATTTTTTTTATAATTCTTGGAGTTTAAACAATTGAGACAATAAAAGCCACCAACTTGCGCCCGCAAGTGGTAGACTTTATATTTATATTTTTTTTTTCTTTTTTCTAAACAAAGTTAATTATTCTAACATGATATATTAATGTTTGTTTAATCTTAGAGCAAGGTTTAACACGTATAATAAACATGAAATCAAGTGTTTAGTCAAGCCACTAAACATAAACTTATTGTTGTAAGAATTAAGTGCGTTAAAACATAGAATAAAGTGTTAATTAAGAATAAGTCTCGTATTCGATTAACTAAGTGGTTTATATGTACGGAATGTTCAAGTATCACGAATACACGATAGTTGGTTACGAGTTAAGCATACGTTTAAAGGAGTCACGAATCATGTAAAAAACGAGTGCATGTGTTAATGTATAAACATGTATAAATAATGAATATTTCATACAAACGATCAATTTCATTACGATCGAAGTCTCAGATTTACAATGGTTTCAAGCAAAATACGATTACAAAGGAAATGAGATTTCCAAAAATAGAAATACGAACAAGGATTTCTAATTATGGAAAGTACAAAAGAGCAGGGCGTTACAGTCTCTCCTCCTTTAGGGAATTTCGTCCCGAAATTTAGGAAGAAGTAATGAAAAGACGTGGATACTTCATCTTCATGTCACTTTTGAGTTCCCAAATAAATTCAGCGCCTCGTTTTCCTTCCCATCAAACCTTGACGATAGAAATTTTACTGCGCCTCAATATCTTAACTCCTTGATCCATGATTTTGACGGGTTTTTCCACAAAATGTAGAGTCTCGTTGACTTTGAGGTCTTCGAGTGGGACTTGAAGTCCTTCATCAGCAAGGCACTTCTTTAAATTGGATACGTGAAAGACAGTGTGTATGTTGTTGAGTTCTTCAGGCAGGTCCAGTGGATACGCAACCTTGCCAATCCTTTCGAGGATCTTGAATGGACCAACGTAGCGCGGTGCGAGTTTTCATTTCTTACCAAATCGAACCACAGCCTTCTAAGGGGATACCTTGAGCAGTACGTAGTCACCTATCTCGAATTCCAAAGGTTTGCGACGCTTGTCGGCATAACTCTTTTGTCGGCTCCTGGCTTTCAGTAAGTTATCTCGAACAATGTAAAATCTTGTCTGTTGCTTCTTGTATAAACTCGAGACCAGTGAGTTGAGATTCACCAACCTCGTGCCAACAAATAGGCAAACGGCACTTGCGACCATACAATGCTTCAAAAGGTGCCATTTGAATACTCGCATAATAATTGTTGTTGTACGAGAATTCGATCAAAGGCAAGTGTGAATCCCAGTTGCCACCAAAATCTATTACGCATGAACGAAGCATATCCTCTAATGTATGGATAGTATGCTCAGTTTGACCGTCTGACTGAGGATGAAAAGTGGTGCTAAGGTTAAGAACAGTACCCATAGCAGATTGAAAAGTTTGCCAAAGATGGGACGTAAAACGAGCATCACGATCGGAAATGATGTCAATGGGGATACCATGACGAAAGATGATCTCATCAGTTTAGATTCTAGCCAATTTCTTGACTTTGAAATCTTCACGAATGGGAAGAAAATGAGCTGATTTGGTCAATCGATCAACGATCACCCAAATACTGTCATGACCAGAAGAAGTATGAGGGAGCTTGGTGATAAAATCCTTGGCAATGCTCTCCCATTTCTAGACAGGAATTTCTAGCTGTTCGAGCAAGCCAGAGGGACGTTGATGTTCGGCTTTTACCTTTGAACAGGTGAGACATTTCACATCGTAAGAGGCGATATCCCTCTTCATTCCAGGCCACCAGTAAGACGTACGCATATCTTGGTACATCTTGTCAGTGCTAGGATGAACATAATACTTCGATTTGTGTGCCTCGTTCATTAGAAAGTCTCAAAGGTTTTCACGACTAGGGATCCAGATATGATTGAGACAGTACAAAATACCATCAGGTTTAGACACGAGATCATGCTCCATAGCGCCTCGTATCTCGATAAGGAGATTACATTCGTTAATAGAGTCATATTGAGCTTCGTGAATGCGGCTTTGAAGATCGTACACGAGTTGGAGACAATGAATACTCTTCACATGAGTTTCACGACTAAGAGCGTCGGCTACTACATTTGCCTTACCAGGGTGGTAGCGAATTTCGCAGTCGTAATCATTTAACAATTCAACCCAACGACGTTGACGCATGTTCAGTTTCTTTTGATCGAAGATACGTTGAAGGCTCTTATGATCGGTGAAGACCACACACTTAGTACCATAAAGGTAGTGTCACCAAATCTTCAACGCAAAAACAACTGCGCAAAGTTCAAGGTCATGAGTAGTGTAGTTTTTCTCATTTATTTTGAGTTGTCTCGATGCGTAAGAGATAACCTTGTTGCGTTGCATAAGGACATAACCAAGTCCAAGGTTTGAAGCATCGCAATACACGACGAAGTTTTCGCTACCATTGGGAAGTGCGAGAATAGGAGCATTACAAAGCATCTCCTTGAGCGTTTGAAAAGATTCCACTTGTTCGGGACCCCAAACAAAAGGTTTCTCTTTTTGAGTCAAAGAGGTCAAAGGAACAGCGATCTTCGAGAAGTTAGAGATAAAGCGACGATAATAACCAGCAAGACCAAGGAAGGAACGAATTTTAGACAGAGATTTAGGTGCGATCCAGTTCTTCACAACTTCGATTTTAGCGGGGTCAACGTGAATACCAAGTTCGGTGACAGTATGACCAAGGAATTGAACCTCTTTTAACCAAAATTCGCACTTGGAGAATTTGGCCTATAGACGTTCATGCTCTCCTTGTGTCTTGGAGTAGATAAGAATACCGTCGATGAAAACGATCACGAAATAGTCCAAGTATGCTTTGCACACGCGGTTCATCAAATCCATGAAAACGGCAGGTGCGTTGGTTAAACCAAAGGGCATGACCATGAACTCATAGTGACCATATCGCATACAGAAGGCGGTCTTAGATATATCTTATTCGAGGACTCGAAGTTGATGATACCCAGAGCGAAGATCGATCTTTGAAAAGCAGGTCACACCTTGCAATTGATCGAAGATATCGTCAATGCGAGGAAGAGGGTATCAGTTTTTGACAGAAAGCTTATTGAGCTCACGATAGTCGATACACATACGAAATGACCCATCTTTCTTTTTTACGAACAAAACGGGAGCGCCCTAAGGAGAAGTACTAGGGCATATAAAGCCTTTATCAAGAAGCTCTTGAAGTTGACTCGAGAGATCTTGCATCTCAGGGGGTGCTAAACGGTAAGGAGACTTGGCGACAGGCGTAGCGCCAGGCACTAAATCGATGCGAATTTCAACGGAACGAGCGGGAGGGGGACCAGAAAGATCATCGGGAAAATCACGCACATTAGGAACATCGCTTATGCTCGGGCCTTTATCATTCTTTTCCACAATGTGGGTGATAAAGGCGAAGATACCCTTGCGCAAGCATTTGTTCGCTTGGATACACGACATAAGCTTATGACCTTGAGAAGGTTTTTCGCCATAGACATGTAGAGAATCACCGTTTGGAAGAGGAAGATGAATAAACTTCTCAGAACAGACAACTTCAGCACGAACTCGCCTAAGCCAGTCTATACCTACTATGACATCAAAACTACCCATTTGCATAGGTATAAGATTGATTGTGAACGTATGATCGTTAAGGATCAAAGAACAATTGGTAAGAATGAAATCGACAATTATGGTTTTACCATCAGCGACTTCAACAGCGAAAGATCTTGGCAACTTAGAGCTTTTACACTTAAGCAAGGATTCGAATCCTAACGACACAAAACTCTTATCGGCGCCAGTATCAAACAGACAAGAAGCATAAACATGGTTCACAAGGAATGTACCAGTAATGACCTCGTTCGCGTTTTGAGCCTAAGCAGTAGTAAGAAGAAAAGCTCTGCCTTGAGCGGGTTGCTGAGCCTGTTGGTGTTGCTACTGTTGCGGTGGCTATTGCTGTTGTTGCTGTTAAGGCTGGTTTCGTTGGGGATAGATGTTAGCCATATGGTTGGGATCACCACACATGAAACATGCTCGCACATGTAACACTCGTCTTATAAGGTCAAAACCACATCAATTATTAGTTTTGACATCATAATATCAAACAAATTGAAGTTCTGTTGCTAACAACGAAAAACAAACAAAATCTCCGCAATTTGGGTCTGTCGCGCCTCATGACAGATCAGGGCCAAGCTTTCGCGGCCCACGACGATCGTCGCGTGACGCAACGTTGATTGTAGTTTGGCGTCATGTAGCACGACGGCTTCATTTAGGCAGAAGGGTTGTTATTTGGTGCTGTATGTTTGCCCAGCAACTTTATTTCCCTTGTCAAACTTTAAACTATCATAACTTTCGATTTACATGTCCGTTTTAGCCGATTCTTTTTCCTATATGTCCGTATTAAAATTACGGATCTAATTATTTAAATTTCACTTAACGAAACCCGGATTGTGAACGAATAGCCCACACAATCCTTGTTTTGATTATTCGACCCATTAACTATGTGTGCAATTGTTTGCCTATCTATTCTTAGGCATTCTAATCTCATTTACCCATTCCCCGGGCTTGTAATTCTAAGCGTATCTGTACCATTACATGGCTTTACGCTCATATACGAATTTCATACTTGTTTGCTATAAATTCAAGCATTGCCACTTTATGCAATTCTGGCAACTAGTTTCTATCATTCGACCCGATAACACGGATTTATAAACTTAACTTAGTATAACCATTCTTTACTAGATTGCTATATTGCACTAACGCATTATGAGGCTTTCAAGTCTCTACGCGCAAGATCGACATAAAAACATAGTTTCGACCCATTTGGTTGACGAGTGAAAATCCTCACTTTAATGTTAAGCCAAACCATTCCTAACCGATATTTTGACCCGTTTGAGTGTCGAGTGGACCTCGCCACTTCAATGACACGTCAAACGCATATACTACACTATGACAATGTTAACAAGCTAAAACCAAACGTTTATACGTAATGTAACGGAACCAAAGTCACGTACCTTTAGAGCACTCCCTTCAAACGCGTATCATCTCCGGCTCGTCCACTCAACGATCCAGATTCTTTGCCTAAAGAGTTCAATTCACAACCAATTTGGAACTCTTTTCATAATCTTTAATGCATAATTCGCTATAAAAATCAAACATGCTTTTTCATCCGATTTTTAACATTTTAATCCTCTCTTAGGCATTTTAACGAACACCTAGCGGGTCTGATTTTTATCTAACTAGAATCAAGTTCATAACTGGTTATTTTTGCCAATTTTATTCACACATTTCGGTTCCATCATGTCAAGCATGCATACAAATATTAAAATCATCATATAGATACCAAGTAATGCTACTTGTGATAGTTATAATTCTAGTATTCATCCTATTTTGCAAAACCCACTTAACCTATGAATGGGTTATCATAAATTTCATAATTTTAGACATGATTCCTTCAATTATCAACTAGTATTCATTCTTAAACTTGTTTTCATTACAAGTTCCATCTATACTTCACATAATCAAGCTCAATTTCGATTTTCCCAATTTGTCTAGAATTTGAGATGAATCAAAAAACACTAAAATTTGCATACCTTATGATCCCTTCAACGAGGTGATCACGAATTTGTGTTTGAAAATCGATTTAGACTAGATCGGAGCCCTTAATTTGGTGAAAATTGCAAGACTATGGTTTGGTTGGGAGCTCTTGTTCGCCCCTATGTTGTTGATCGACCAGACACACCTAAGTGTGTGTTTGGTGTGGTTTATTTTTATTTTTATTTTAATCATTCAAGTTTCCATTTTATCAGCTTAGGTACCTTAACTTTTTGTTTTATTGATTAATTTAGGAGTTTCAATCCACTTATTTGGCATCACAAGACTCGTAACTAACTGGGTTATCTATTCCTAGTTAGTTTGTTCTTGTTTATTTAATACTTTATAATTCTAATATAAAGTTTTATATTTTCGGGGTGTTACAAGTCCACCCCCCTTAAAGAGGGTTTCGTCCCCAAAACCAAAGTTCGTACCGAATAATGTAGGGTAGAGCCGTTGCATCTCCTCTTCGGACTCCCATGTGGTATCCGAACCCTTTCTGTGTTCCCATTTGACCTTTACTTGGTTAATCTCTTTGTTCCTTAAGCTTTTCACCTTACGGTCTAGAATTTCTATCGGCTTTACCTCGTAGTTAAGACTATTATCCACCTCAATGTCATCGTTGTGGATATAAGTTGTTTCGTCGGCTAGACATTTCCGAAGGTGTGATACGTGGAATGTGTTATGAATTCCACTCTGTTCCTCGGGTAGTTCGAGGCGGTATGCGACCTTACAAACTCGTTCAATGATTCTAAATGACCCAATAAACCTTGGGCTTAGTTTTCCCCTTTTTCTAAACCGAATAATCCCTTTCCACGGAGATACCTTCAGCATCACTTTATTACCAACTTGAAACTCTATCGGTCTCCTTCTTTTGTCCGCATACGACTTTTGTCGATCCTGAGCCGCTTTCAGGTGAGCTCGGACCAAGTCAATTTTCTCATTCGTGATTCGGACTATATCCTTATGTGCAAGCTCTCGCGGACCTACCTCATCCCAACATACCGGGGTTCGGCATTTTCTACCGTAAAGCATCTCATACGGAGCCATACCGATCCTTGCGTGGTAACTGTTATTATATGAAGATTCAATCAACGGTAGATAGAAATCCCAACTATCCCCGAAGTCGATAATGCATGCCCGTAACATATCTTCTAACGTATGTATTGTTCTTTCGCTTTGTCCATCCGTTTGTGGATGGCACGCTGTGCTAATGAACAATTTAGTTCCCATTTGCTCTTGGAATTCACGCCAAAAGTTTGAAGTGAAACGAGTATCTCTATCGGACACGATGGATATCGGTACCCCGTGGCGTGCCACTATTTCATTGGTATACACCTCAGACATCTTTTCGGACGTATAAATCTCACGAATCGGAATGAAGTGAGCACTTTTTGTTAACCTATCCACAACTACCCATATAGCATCATATCCGCGGTTGGTATTGGGTAGTTTGGTCAACAAGTCCATTGTGATTTGCTCCCATTTCCAAACTAGGATGTCCAAAGGTTGTAGCTTACTGTATGGCTTTTGGTGTTCTGCTTTGACTTGTAAACAGGTCAAATACTTCTCTACATACTTCACAACATCTCTTTTCATTCTGGGCTACCAATAGTTTTGCTTTTAATCGTTATACATCTTGGTTGCCCCCGGATGGATAGAATAACGGGATTTATGAGCTTCGTCTAGTAGGAGCGCCTTGACTCCACATGAATTTGGAACCCATATTCTTCCGAAATGAGTCTTTAACCCGTTGTTACCGTCCGCCAATTCTTTCAAGTGTCCCACTATCCTTTCTTTCTTTAAATTTTCCTCTTTCATTACTTCAACTTGAGATTTTCGAATTTGTTCAAGTAGACCCGATGTCACAATTAGTTGCATCGATCGTACTTGAATTAGTGTATAGTCTACCTTTCGGCTCAACGCATCGGCCACCACATTAGCTTTCCCGGGATGGTAATGTATATCACAATCAAAATCCTTGACTGTTTCTAACCACCGCCTCTGTCTCATGTTTAATTCCTTCTGATTGAAGGAAAATTTCAAACTTTTATGGTCGGTAAAGATAGTGCATTTTACCCCATACAAATAATGCCTCCATATCTTTAAGGCAAATACCACCGCCGCCAACTTGAGATCGTGTGTAGGGTATTTCTTTTCATGAGTCTTTAGTTGTCTCGAGGCATAGGCTATAACCTTGCCTCGCTGCATCAAAACGCACCCGAGTCCCGAATGTGACGCATCCGAGTAAACTACCATATCATCAACTCCGTCCGACAATGTCAATACCGAAGCGTGGGTCAACTTTTCTTTAAGCGTTTGGAACGCTTTTTCTTGATCATCTCCCCATATAAAATTTTCATCTTTACGAGTTAATTTGGTTAACGGTGCGACAATCTTTGAGAAAACTTGTATGAATCTCCTATAATATCCCGCAAACCCCAAGAAGCTTCTGATTTCCGAAGGATTCTTTGGTGGATTCCATCTCGCCACTGTTTCTATCTTTGACGGGTCTACCAACACCCCGTCTGCACTAATAATGTGCCCGGGAAATTGCACTTCTCGTAACCAGAAAGCACATTTCGAGAATTTTGAATATAATTTCTCTCTTCTAAGCGTCTCCAACACTTCACGTAAATGGCTTGCATGTTCTGCTTCATTCTTCGAATACACTAAGATGTCGTCGATGAACACTATCACCGACTTATCCAACATCGGTTTGCAAACCCAGTTCATGAGGTCCATGAAAGCCGCGGGTGCATTGGTTAACCCGAAGGACATCACGAGGAATTCGTAATGTCCGTACCGTGTACGAAAGGCCGTCTTCGGTACATCATCCTCCTTGACTTCAACTGATGATAGTCTGACCTAAGGTCAATCTTTGAGAACCAACTCGCGCCTTGTAACTGGTCAAATAAGTCATCAATTCTTGGGAGCGGGTATCGATTTTTCACCGTGAGTTTATTTAACTCCCGGTAATCGATACACATATGCATGCTCCCATCTTTCTTTTTCACGAATAGCACCGGTGCACCCCACAGAGACACACTCGGTCTAATAAACCCCTTGTCGAGCAGGTCTTGAATCTGAGACACTAATTCTTGTAGCTCTGATGGTGCGAGCCTATACGGCGCTTTGGCTATGGGTTTCGCACCCGGAATCAATTCAATTCTGAATTCTACCTCCCATTCAGGCGGTACCCCGGTAAATCTTCCAGAAACATATCTACATATTCACGTACTACCGGTACATCTTCAATCTTTGGAAATCCCTCCTTGGTTTCATTTGCATAAATCATGAACGCTCTAAATCCGTGCATCATAAGTTTGTGAGCCTTTAGCATTGAGCACATAACGGGATTACCCCCTTTCTCGCCATAGATGGTAACGTGTTTTCCACCTTGAGACGTCAGTTTTATCTCTTTGCGGAAACACACCACCTTCGCGTGATGTCGGGATAACTAATCCATCCCGACCACTACTTGGAATTCTCCCATTGACATCGGGATCAAGTCTATTGAGTATTCTTCACCATCGATACTCATCTTACAATCTCGACACACGTCACACAGAATAAAACTTTTGTTGTCACCTATTTCTACTTCTAATGGCATAGGTAATTTTGTCAGTATAAATGAAGGATGTCGAATAAATCCATGTGAAATAAAGGATTCATTCGCACCCATATCAAATAACACATGTGCGGGAATTGAATTTATAGCACATATACCTGAAACCACATCGGGTTCCTTCTTTGCCTCGGCCACGGTTAACTGGAAGGATCTGGCTTTTGCTTTCAGAATTTCTGCTTGCGAATCCTTGCCATCCTTCTTCCCGACCAACTCCTGGCATTCTGATTTCTTATGGCCCGGTTGGTAGCACTTATAACAAACCGACACTTTTCCCGGGCATAACGCAGCCGTGTGTCATGTCTTCCCGCATATAGGACACGACTTATCTTTAAACCGGCACTCGCCCTTGTGCCATTTCCCGCAAACCTTACAACTCGGCGTTCCACCTTTCCCTTCTTGTTTCTTTGATGACTCTGTGGTTTGTGCTTTCTTTGTAGGGCTTGGATTAACAGTATGTGCCCTTCGTTCACCTCTCTCAATTTGCTTCTTCAGCTTTATCTGCATTTCTCGAGCAATGTTAATGATTTCAGTGAGAGTCTCGTACTTCGAGGGAGTCATAAACTCCTGATACTCTGCGCTTAGCATATTATAGTTATAATACACTTTCTGTTCTTCGGACGTCACCAACTCGTCGCAAAATCTGAGTTTGTCAAGGAAGATCCCTGTGATCTTATCAATAGATTCACCTTTTTGTCTCAGCTGAATAAACTCCTCCTTGATTCGGTTTATAACTGCCTTGGGACTGTGCTGTTTAAGGAATGGTACCTTAAACTCGTCCCATGTCATTGGCCTTGCCACTTCGCTTCCAATCTCCTTTTTCTTATTATCCCACCAGTCTGCTACGAAGTCATTTGTGTCGCAATGGGTTCTCTCAAACACCCCTTCAATATCACTTAACCATCGTTGGCATATTATCGGATCCACCTCTCCGTTATACAGTGGCAGTTTACATGCCATGAATTCCTTGTATGAGTAGCCCTTGCGCTCTCCAGATTTTTCCTTTGTTGAAATGGTACTATCTTCCAACTTCTTGATTCTTTCTTCGACTAACGAAAGTACCGTGTTTTGAATCTTATCTATGAAACCGGATGGGCTATTTTCAATTGCCTTTCCTACTTCCTCGGCAATTACTTCTTTCATTTGTTCGGTGACTATTGGCACCGCATCATCATTACTTTTTTCCGTCATCTTTGAAACTGAAATGTTTACACCAATCATTAAACATTTCATCTATAACATATACTTTATTTGCTTCGGTTTAGCCAAGTTCGCGACTTGCTTTAACCCTTCCCATTTAGTGCCCTTTCCGGGTTTGAGTGTGTTAACACGCTCTTCCCGTGCACGTCACTTCATAGTTTTCTTTTACATTAATAAACCTACTAAAATGATTAACTCTTACCGGATGTTGATCAAGCTTGAACCGAACACATTTTGTTAACAACCTTGAGCTCTGATTACCAACTTGTAACACTCGTCTTATAATTCCATTGTTTAATCATAAAACACGGACCTTTTAAAAACGAAATACATAGTTAACAGAAACTTAGTTAATAAAGTAAGATGTACTTCATTATAGCGTTTAAACGTAGTCAACTAGCTAGATTAAAACATTCAACATTTAGTAGTGTTTACAAAACAACATGGTTCGAACTAGATTAGATTAACGTGGAAGCATTCAAAATTTGTGTTCGGTTCTTGATTCCTTTGCTTGATCGACATCCACAACGAAACGAGAATTACCTAAGGTCAAAACCACATCAATTATTGGTTTTGACATCATAATATTAAATAAATTCAAGTTTTGTTGCTAACAACGAAAAACAAACAAAATCTCCGCAATTTGGGTCTGTCGCGCCCCGCAACAGATCAGGGCCAACCTTTCGCGGCCCGTGATGATCGTCGCATGACGCGACGTTGATTGTAGTTTGGCATCGCGTAGCACGACGGCTTCATTTCGGAAGAAGGGTTGTTATTTGGTGCTGTATGTTTGCCCAGCATTTCCCTTGTCAAACTTTAAACTATCATAACTTTCGATTTACATGTTCGTTTTTGTTGATTCTTTTTCCTATATGTCCGTATTAAAATTACGGATCTAATTATATGAATTTCACTTAACGAAACCCGGATTGTGAACGAATAGCCCACACAATCCTTGTTTTGATTATTCGACCCATTAACTATGTATGCAATTGTTTGCCTATCTATTCTTTGGCATTCTAATCTCATTTACCCATTCCCCGGGCTTGTAATTCTTAACATATCTGTACCATTACATGGCTTTACGCTCATATACGAATTTCATACTTGTTTGCTATAAATTCAAGCATTGCCACTTTATGCAATTCTGGCAACTAGTTTCTATCATTCGACCCGATAACACGGATTCATAAACTTAACTTAGTATAACCATTCTTTACTAAATTGCTATCTTGCACTAACGCATTATGAGGCTTTCAAGTCTCTACGCGCAAGATCGACGTAAAAACATAGTTTTGACCCATTTGGTTGACGAGTGAAAATCCTCACTTTAATGTCAAGCCAAACCATTCCTAACCCATATTTTGACCCGTTTGAGTGTCGACTGGACTTCGCCACCTCAATGACACGTCAAACACATATACTACATTATGACAACGCTAACAAGCTACAACCAAACGTTTATGTAGGATCGTTTGCACGACCAAACGAGTCGTTCAGAAGAGATCTCGGACTAAATCAGAGGCGGAATTCAGTGATTTAGTCTTCGTTCAGCTTGTATTGCACTAGATTCACTTTAACTATCTCTTGTATTGATTTGATGACGTTTACAGACCTGGAGATACCTCAGCAGAGCTTCGCTACCGGAATCACAAAAGTTACAAATGAAATAACAAGTCACCTATATATAGGATTTCCATTTCGCATGGAATGGACATGCCCATTTCGCACGGAATGGACTTCACACGAAATGGCATTTCGTGCGAATTGGCATTTCTATTTCGTGCGAAATGGCTCCTTCCTACATGTTTCTTGTTTTTCTCGTTTTACGTGATTTGATCTATCAATTCTGTTACAATACTCGATACAAGATGAAGTCAACAAACATATGCACCAACAGACTCCCCCTTGGATGTTGACGAAGTCTTCGGTACGAGTCTTCAGCATGTCGACTCTTCAGTCTTGATCAGTCGTCTCGATCTTTCCAAAATATTCTCCATTGTAAGTATCCTCATTCTCTATCTTCTCTCTCTCTTTCTCTTCTACAATCGCAATCTGGCTTTAGCCTCTCTTGATCAGGTCTCTTGATTCTATAAATTCTTCAGCATTAACAGCTTCTGTCTTGAGTATTGTTCCAGGATCTGAATCTGGCTCTAACATCTTCAGACTCCCCCTATCGATAAGATGGGATCGTAGTCTGGAATTCGCTATCACTTTAAGATCGTATCCCGGCTCAAACTCTGCTCAGGTTTTCATAGGATCTGAAACATCTCCTGGCTCTCTGTAGCAACAGGATCAGAAACCTGGCTTTAACCTGCACAATCCTCTACCACTTGTAAAATAAATAATTTTGACATTGATAAGCTTCTTGAATTTGTAACATTCAAAATTTTGACTCAAATTAATGAACCATTTAAACATTTCAAAATTATTTCACATCTCAAACAAACTCTCCCAACCCTATTGTTCATCATGTTTAGCATTTGGAATTTTGAAAATCAGCTTTTCAACATCAGTTGTCGAAAATAAAATGTTTTTGGATTTTTCAAAATTTTAAGCTAAAACACATTATTTTTGGGTTTTTGTCTTTAATGAAAAACAGTAAAGAAATATTTACAGACAATATTTTTGTGAGCTTGTGTAAGAAAATCATATCAGTTTATGACAAATCACTAGCACCGTTGAGCTTTAACACTTTAAGTTCTAAACGATTCACATAGATTGACGATAGTGTTGTCCTCTTAAACTTAATCTAAAAACTTTCGAAATGCTTACCGATACGTTAAGATATATTAATTTTGCACTAAATTCTTATGGACCCCACAATCTCAGCATATCCCCTCATCATGCAATACACTGACTCAAGTAATGCCTTTAAACTTTCATCAACTGTGATATGTGTGAAAACAACGTAGAATGTTTAAACATTAACAATCAGGTCGATCTTTCAATACGCAGAGAAAGTCCAATGTTTAAACAAAATAAGAAATAAAAACAAGTTGAATATGTTTAGATCTTAACCACCAGTTTGATATTCACATATATGCAGAGGTGATCCAAGATTTAAACGAAACACCAAGAAAAATAAAGCAGAACATTCAGGCACTAACATCCAGTTTGATACTCACCTATACGCAGAGGGTATCCAATACTTAAACAAAATAAAGAAATCAAACAAGTTTAAATCTTTGCAAAAAGAAATGCACAATCACAATGACTTTTTCAGCAAGTTGTGAAAGTTCACAAACTGACCGGTTTTTATGCTCTTTTAGCATTCAGCGATTACTGAGTAGGTACACAGTCATGAAGGATAAAACTAAGTACTATGCTTTCAACCGCGTTTCCCACTAGAACTAGGCTTTTTCATTTAAGTTTGTATTGTTATCGCAAATCTACTAGTCTAGCTAAGCCTATCGTCACATCTTTAGTGAGACCGTTTATCACATTTTAACTTTCCATTTCTTTAGCGTACTGTGACAGCCTAATGTTGGATCTGAGTTTGATTCTGATTGTATTTTGTGTTTGTAATTAAAATGAAAATGGATGAGTGTGCAGTGGAATTATGATGAAAACAAACTTTGCATACAATCAAACGAGAGTAATACTTTGATCAAACATCTTTTCTCAATGAATCGGAAGATTGAATTTATTTCAATAACGATTACAATGATTGATGAATGAATGCAAACTCCCCCTCAGCCAGAGCTCAGTGTTTGTTCGTGCAAAGAAGACGATGATGCAAAGAGCTGATAGAACAGTACAAAGTACTGAGCTATTTATAGGCACTTGCAAACCACTGAGCATCTTAGCTGACGTCACCATGAAAGTGACATCTAACCTCCTAACAAACTCTAACCTCAGATCTATACAAACACTGTTATGCTAACTACTGCTATTACATTTCATTACACAAAAGACACTTAAACAGCTGATGCATCCTTCCACTACTGTGAACCCAGCAGTGCTTGTCCGGATCAGCAGTACTTGACTCAACACAGTAGATTGAGCAGCAGAGCTTTAGTCTTCTATCAGTCTTTACAAGAGCAGCAGTTGTAGGTCAGCAGTTTGCATGATCAGCAGATAGGAGGTCAGCAGATGTTGAAATCACTATCAAGGGGAGAGACTTGTATGAACCATCTTGTAAACGTCTGCTTATTCTGGATCCACTGCTCTGATCCAGTTTTGGCTTTAATTATCTGTTCCTCTGATAGGGTTCGATCCCAACAATCTCCCCCTGGAACAGATAATGCCAAAACTCTTCATTATTGTGGAATTCTTTATTGCCTCATCAACAGTTCCCTTATCTGACCTTTAAATTGTAGTTCAAAGTCTAGGGCATCTGTGTCTTCATCCTCCCTGCTAAGTGGAAGATCAAGGAGATCCTGCAAATCTTCAAGACTCAGGCCAAGAGCTTGTTCCCTTGATATTTTCTTCACTTCTCCACCAGACCTGAGCAAAGTCAATACGCAGGTCTGTTTGTCAGTTTCCCACTTTTGTATTTTTGAGCCTGGTGGGTTTCTTGGGAGATGTTTATTTGCAGAGGTATTTGGTGAGGCTGGCCTGTTCATGACTGCCTGAGCAGTATTTGCAGGTTGATTCAATTCAAGAGTTTCTATAATCATTTTCGTTAGGCCCTCTTTCACAAGTTCATCTCCTTTCATTAGCTCTTGAATTGATTTAGCTCTCAGTGGTTTTTGTGGCCTTCTTTTGAAGATTGCTGAACCTGCTGGAGCAGTGGATCTCCTGATCTGCAGTTTTGAAGGTCTTTTAAAAACCTCTGCTTCAGGGTAGTCAGGCTTTTGAGGAACATTTGGATCTTTCTTTCTTAGTTCCTCCAACCTTTTGTATGTGGCCCTGACCACATCTTCTTTCCATCTAGCAATTTGTCTTTTGTTTCCATATTCAGCAGCAACCAGTTCCTCTTTCATTCTTTTCAGTTCTACCTGTTTGTCAGGTATATTCTTTCTAAACTTTGCCCAGTCAGGAGGAGTGTGAGTGACCTTCCTTTTTATCATGTCTTAAATTCTTGCTGCTTCATTTTCAAGCTCAGGAACAGTCCACTCTTTGTACATGTATCTCTCTCCTTTGTGCTTCTTGTGAGCCATGATGCTTTCAATGTAGTCTTTCTTCAAAGTTTCAGCTGCTCTTTCTGAAATTTGTTGACTGACATTTTTTGCAAATTGTTCTAGGGATCTGATCTGTGTGAGCAGATATTGATAGTTTCTTGAAATTTCTTTGTCAGATTTCCCTTGTGTGTTTCTTTTTGAGATATCCTCTGCTTGCTTGGCATTTATTTTCAAATATTCATCAACATTTTTAGGCCAGGGATATCCTTTTATTGATGGCAAACTCCTTTTGGCAGGGTCATCCTCATAGTAAAAAGATTTTATTTATTCTCTAACAGCTGCTAGTTCAAGAGGAAATTGAACACCTGCAGGAGGTAAGGGCTTGTGCATTTGAACTGAAGAGAGAGGAACAGGTTTTGGAATTGTGACAAGTTCTAAGGATTTTGAAGATGGTTGTGGTGGTAAGGTGTCATCATCTTTGAGAATTAGCCTTCTCCCTTTTGTTTTAGGAGGGACTGATGATGTTTTGGATGAAGCAGCGGTGGTTGTAGTGGCAGTGGTTTGTGATTGACTAACAGCTGTTGGAACAACTGGTGTTCCAACCACTGTTGTCATTACAACAGATGTTGTAACATCTGCTGTCTTCTGCTTTTTGGCAGGAGGTGATGTTGTTGTTGGTGGTGATGTTGGTAAAACAGTGGATGTAGTGTGTGTTGAAGTGGGAGCATATGTTGAAACCACTGAAGTACCAACAGTAGTGGGTACAACAGGAGTTACAACAGCTGTGTTAGGTGGTGGTTTTGAAACAGACTTTAAATGTCTGGTTGGAATGCATTTTCTGGTTCAATGTAGAGACCATCATCTATTCCCTTCTTTTTCCACTCCTGAATTTTCTCCCCCTTTTTGGCATTATCTGGGGGAAGTTGATCAATGAAGAGAACTGTTGGAGGAGCAGTGCTAGTGGTATGCAGGATCTGAGTTTTGAGAGCCTTTAGATCAGCCTGAGTGTTCTTGAACCTTGATTCCATTGCATTTCTCAGCTGTTGGACATGTTTTTCATGTTGCTGATCTGCTATTTGTGCTTGTTGATGGAGAAAAGGTTGAAATAAATTCCAGAGCTCATTTGTAGCAGGTGCCTGTTGTGGAGCAGGTGCTTGAGATGGAACAGCAGTTGATTGTACCTTTTGTACTTTTAACAACTGTTGTAGCATATCTTTGAGTTCTGCAACAGAGTTATCAAGCTTTTCAACATGATCCGTCAATTTCTGGTACTTTAAACCATCACCCAATTTAATGGGATCATCTGATTTCCGACTATCAGTGGTTTTATCAGTGGTTGAGGTAGGGAGTGTACTCCAAACTTTAACCACTGATGCCCCTTTGTCTTGGTACTGGGGTCTTCTTCCTTCAACACTTGACAACCTTTTGATGTTGCCAGTAGGATAAATAAATCCACTGGTGGTTGGCAGAGGTGCTATGTAAGGAATTGCCTCCAAGGAAGTCTTATTAATGTAACCACTGTCCAACTGTAAACCAGTGGGTTCAACAGTTGTAGTGGCTGCTTCACTTGGACTACCACCAAGAGTTACGTGTAACTCAAGGGGTGTAACCTCCTCAGGTTGTGTTGGTGGGTTAGCAAAGATTGATACATCAGACACAGTCATTTGTTGAGTTATATTCTCATTGATGGGTGATTGAGATGGACTGTGTAGTGCCTGGTTCAAATCAATTGCATCCAACAGCAGTTTAGTTGGTGATGGAATTTTGGATGTGAGGTTTGGTGTAGAAATAGAATTTGCTCTGGGCATTGAGCTGTGGATGATGAAACCAAGTGGTTTCAGAGCATCATGATGTGGTGGCCCTATGAGTACAACCTGTTCCTTTTATGAAGAAGCAGGAGGAGTTTCGGTTATGGGTTGAGATATTTGTACCAACTGCTGTGAGGAAGTAGCAGAAGTGGTTTCTTGTGACATTTGTGCTGTCACAGGCAGTAGCTCTGGTATCTCATCCTCCAGAGTTGCCTTTTTGATGGGTTTTGGGGGTTTTTGAGTTTTTCTTTTTGGCTTTTTGGTGATATTAGGTGCGGGTTTCAAAGCAGTTGTGCTGCCACTTTGATCACCTTGAGAAGTGGGCTCAGCAGCAGATACCTGAGGAGCAGTGGTAGCTGCTAAAATCTGCTCAGGCACCTCTGCTTGTGTTTTGCAAGGTGTTAACATTCTTGAAAAAGTTTCAGTTGTTAAACTGTTTATTTGAGTATGATCACCTTGGTTTATTATAGCTAAATCATCCTTACTGAATTTCTTTTCAAAATAGTAACTTCAAAACCTTGGAAATAGTAAGAATGATTTTGTTTCAACATTATTAACCAAATTTTTAAAGATTTCCTGAGAATTGTTAAAATTTTCTTCTTGAAGAATTGCATATCCCAGATTTTGAATCTTTAAAGGGATTTCATTGAAAGAAGTGGTTTTGTTTGAAACACATAGTAGGAGGGTATGAAATAAAACTCTGGTTGCAGAAGGAAAATAACCTTTTTGTAAGGTAAGTTTCTTCATCATTGTGGCTTCATACCCTCTCTCAATGAAGTCAGTTTGTAACTCGTTTTTAGTGAAAGAAGTTTTACCTTCCTAATCATCGAGTTGAAAGACCTCTGAAATGGATTGTGGCGTGATTTGGACAGCTTTACCCTTTATAGAAGAGTGTATGGTGGTTGCAGTGTCTCCTTGTTTTTCAAGGGTTGCATTCTTCCAAAACTCTCGTTGGGTCTCCAAATAGATTGGTGCATCGGCGGTTAACAAAGTTTTGTACTTTGATTTTGCCATGGTGTTAATGATGGAATCGAAAACATTGGTGGTTCCTGGTTTTGTGAGAAGACCCAGGAGATTGTGAGATGGTTTATATGGGATTTCAGTGGAGATTGCCTTTTCAGAGGCTGTTTTCGATGATGATTTGGAAGTGGGTTTTTCAGATGGCTTCGATTTTGTCATTTTTGAAGATGATGATCGAAGAAATTTGTGAAGGATGAGATGAAAAACTGCTTTGAGAAGAGAATTTTTAAGAATTCAATTCGACAGTAAAACCCTGTTTTGGTGGTGAGTGGGGGTTTTTATAGGGAAGAAAGTGAATGCTGACGTGGCAGCCATTACAAAAGGTCTGACCACTATGTACTGCCCACGTGACAACCCCTGGTGAAAGTGAAGGACAGTACTTTTATGAAAGTGACTGATGAAAGCAGTGGTATTAAAACAGTGGATGATTTTCACTATCAGTGGATAGCATATCAGTGGATAAGACACTGCTTTTGAACAACAGAGTTTATCGAAGGAATGAGAGAACAGGGGTTGACTTTCAGCAGTGGACAGATTTTTGAAGTAGAGCAGACTTTTGAACAATCAGTGGTTATGGCAGACTTTTAAGGATTTTAATGAAAATTTCATTGTTAGCTATTTTTAAGGATGGATTTTTGATTTTCTGAAAACATTTTGTTGCTTTTATTCATAGAAAAACAAGATGTTGCTTGTTATTCCATGTTCAGCATCCCAATCCTAGAGACCAAGCTTTCAAAAGTGGTTGTATCAAGTGATTTTGTGAGCACATCTGCCAGCTGGTCTTTAGTTGGGACATGATGCAGAGAAATCAAACCTTTTTCATAGTAATCCCTCACAAAGTGATGTCTGATGTCAATGTGTTTGGTGGTAGAGTGGGAAACTGGATTTTTGATGATATTTTCTGCTGCCTGGCTGTCCAACATGAGTGGTGTCTTTAAGGCAGTGATACCAAAATCCAGTAACTGATTTTGAAGCCACAGGAGTTGGGCTGTACAGCTTGCAGCAGCAATGTATTCAGCCTCAGCAGTGGATGTTGAAACTGCTGCTTGCTTTTTGCTTTGCCAAGAAACCAAGCAATCACCTAGAAACTGGCACCCTCCTGAAGTGGAATTCCTTGTGGTGTGACATCCAGCAAAGTCACTGTCTGAAAAACCTGAAAGCTTGATGTTCCCATTAGCTGGATACCAGATACCAAGTGTGCGAGCACCTTTTATGTATCTGAAGATCCTTTTTACAGCAATGAGATTTGATTTTCTAGGAGCTGATTGACTTCTTGCACAGACACATGTTGCAAACATGATGTCTGGTCTAGATGCAGTTAGGTACAATAAAGACCCAATCATGCTTCTATAAAGTGTTTGGTCAATCAGCTCATCCTTTTCATCAGACATGACCAGCTTATTTGTTGCCATGGGTGTGCTGCATGGTTTACAATCATTCATATCAAATTTGGTCAAAAGTTCTTTAGCATATTTGCTTTGATGAATGAAAGTTCCATTTTACATTTGCTGTACTTGGAGACCAAGAAAGCATTGCAGCTCACCCATTGCACTCATTTCAAACTCAGCTGTCATGAGTTCTCTAAACTCTTCACACATTTTGTCGCATGTGCTTCCAAAAATAATATCATTCACATAAATTTGGACAATCATTAAATCCTTTCCTCTCCATTTAAGAAACAGTGTTTCATCAATGGTACCTCTTTTGAAACCATTTGAGAGTAGAAAGTTGGAAAGAGTTTCATACCAGGCTCTTGGTGCTTGTTTCAAGTCATACAAGGCTTTGTTTAGCCTATAGACATGATCTGGATAAAATGGATCCCCAAAACCTGGAGGTTGACAAACATATACCTCTTCTTGAATTGTACCATAGAGGAAAGCACTTTTGATATCCATTTGAAACACCTTTATGTTGTGGTTGACAGCAAAGGCCAGGAACAGTCTAATGGCTTCCAATCTTGCAACAGGGGCGAATGTTTCATCATAATCAATCCCCTCTTCCTGTCTGTAACCTTGAACCACAAGCCTGGCTTTATTCTTGACAACAATACCCCTTTCATCAGTTTTGTTCTTGAAGACCCACTTTGTGCCAATGGGACTAACCTCTTCTGGCAGTGGTACAAGCTCCCATACTTGTTGTCTATTAAACTATTGGAGCTCCTCTTGCATGGCTTCTACCCAGCTATTTTCTTTTAGTGCCTATTGGTACTTGACTGGCTGATGGAGTGATAGAAAACCAGTAAAAAGACAAATATTTTGGGTTTGGCTTCTTGTGAGCACCCCTTCATTGATGTTGCCAATGATTTGATCAGGTGGATGAGATCTCAAGAAGATTAAATCTCCTTGGTATGGTATGATGGAATTTGTTGGTGAAGGCTGCAAATATGTATCATCTGAGCTAACCACTGCTGGTGACTTTGATAACCCAGCAGTGGCTTCAAAAGGTGGTGGAATAGGAGGTAATGAAATGGACACCTGCTGACTTTTATCCACTGTTTGAGGACTTTTGTCAGCAGTGTTTGAGGATGTGGAAGCAGTGGTTGATGGGCTACTTTGGTCAACAACTGTTGAGGTAGCAGTGGTTGAGCTTTGACAGCTGTTTTGAACAGCTGATGCTTTTCCCATTGTGACAGACCTTTGAGGGATGATGATTTCATACCGATAGTCTGGTGTTGAATCCTCTGATGGACCTGCACTGTTAGTCCTGACAGCAGTATTTTCAAAAGTAAATTTTTCAAGATCAAACAGATCTGCAGGATTTGCTGGGATTTTCATTGATGAAAGTTCATTGAACTTTACATTCAAAGTCACCTCCACTGCCTTGGTCCGTGTATTAAACACTTTGTAGGCCTTGGCAGTGGTTGAGTATCCCAGATGATAACCACAATCAATTTTGGCTGCAAATTTTGAAATGGAATCTTTTAAGTTCAAGATAAAGCATGGGCAGCCAAACACCTTAAAGTAAGAGATCAGTGGTTTGATTTTATACAGAATTTCATAAGCAGTCTTTTTGTGCCTGGGGTTTATTAAAACTCTGTTCTGGACATAGCAAGCAGTGTTTACTGCCTCTGCCCAGAAAGTTAATGGCAAACCTGAATCAGCAAGCATGGTTCTGGCAGCCTCAATCAAAGTTCTGTTCTTCCTTTCCACTACCCCATTCTGCTCTGGTGTTCTAGGGATACTGTACTGCCTTACAATCCCTTTCTTCACACAGAAGGCATCCAACTCCTTATTTTTGAATTCTGTGCCATTTTCACTCCTGAAGCTTTTCACTGGAAGGTCAAATTGCTTTTCAACCTATGTCACAAAGTCTTGCAAAATGCCTGCAGTCTCATCTTTTGAGTGTAAAAAGAAAGTCCATGTAAACCTAGAAAAGTCATCAACAATAACCAAACAATATCTTTTCTTCTTGAGGCTCATGACTTGAACTGGGCCAAACAAACCCATGTGTAGCATTTGCAAACACATGAAAACAATTTTTGTGGTAGGCCTCTCACCAAACCATTTTTTGAAATTTCAGTGATTGTCTTAAGATTTGTGTGCCCCAGCCTTCTGTGCCAAAGTTCTGTCTCTTTGTTAGAGGCAGCTGAGAACAGACAGGCATCAGCTCTAGGACACTCTTTTGACATATCAACAACATAAATATTGCCACTTCTTTGAGCAACAAGTTTAGTTTGACCAGTTTTGATTATTGCATCAATCTTTTTGACCATTTCTGGTCCAACAATCCTACAACAATCTTTTGTGAAGAATGAACCAAATCCTCTGTCACTCATTTGGGACACACTCAGAAGGTTGAATTTTAGATTGTCTATCAGATTGACATTTTCAAATTTTACATTTCCAGACTGCACTGTACCAGACCCCAGAACTTTCCCTTTACTATTATTCCCGAAGGATATATCACCCCCTCCATGGATTTTAAAGTCTTTGAGGAGGGCTTTACATCCTGTCATGTGCCTGGAGCCTCCACTATCTACATACCAAAGACTATCAAAGCATGCAGAAGCTCCCTGCACATGAAGTAAAAGGATTAGTTCATTAGGGTCTCCAAAGCCAGCAGGGCTTTGGATAGGGTCTCAACAGTGTCTGGTATGGATGCAGAATGATGGACAGTGGTTAAGTCAGGGGTTTGGACAGTTTTAGTACTGTTTCTTGCTAACCACTGTTGGGGTTCTTGACCAATCACCTGTTGGTAACCAAAAGGATGCATGTTCACGTTAGGTTTAGAGGACCTTTTGTAAGCCTCATAAAGTGTGGAATCCTTTGGTAAGACTGTTTTTCCTTGTCTTTTCTGAATTGATTGGCAGGGGGTGCATCAGTAACCTGAACATCTCTTTTGACAGATGTTTGGTTCAGCTGTTTTGTGACAGCTGTTTGAACTGGCACAAACAGTGGTTGTTTCTTGGTGAATTTGACAGATGTTGATGATGATGATGGACTCAAGGATGTTTTAATAATGTACTCATTCTTTTTCACATCAAAGTTTTTGAGATACACACATGCTTGAGTTTTGTGGTTTGTTTTACCACAAACAATGCAACTTTCAGCTGAAACAATGACACTTGTTCTGTTTAAATCATAAGCTTTTAAGTGGAAACAGTCTTTTGTTAGATGATTCCTTTTCTCACAGAATTCACAAAACAAGTTATCAATTTTTTCTTTCTTCTTTCTCTTTTCAGACTCCTTTGCAGCAGAGGTTTTAACCACTGTCGGGATGTCCTTGAGAGGTATGACTTTAGCTTTTGGAGCTTTAACACCATCAGTTGATGTAAAGTCCATTGGCTTGAAATTTTCTAGAATATCACACTCATCAGACCATTTTGGTTTAAACTGATAATCTTCAAGCTCCTCAAAAGTAGAGGATCCCATTGGTCTGTCAAGTGTGATTTTGTTACCAAGTTTGTCAGTGATTTTCACTTCTTGGCCATTCTTGTTTGTGGGGATGAACTCAGTGGTTACATCAGTGGTTTGAACAGATTTTACAAAAGCAGTGTTTTCATCATCATGTTTTCTATAACTAACACCAAATTTCACATTGCTCTTTATCTGTTTTTCAAGCATAACCTCATACCCTTTGCATGATTCCACCCATCTTTCACAGGTGATCTGGGTGGACTCCAACTCCTTTTTGCAAACTTGGTATTTTTCTACCATAGTTTGGAGTTGAGTTTTGGTTATGCTTTGTTCTTCTTTCAGACTGCTGATCTCTTTTTCTTTTTCAGTCAATTTGTTTTTAAGTTCTTTTAAAGACC
Source organism: Helianthus tuberosus (assembly GCA_030545235.1). NCBI lineage: Eukaryota > Viridiplantae > Streptophyta > Magnoliopsida > Asterales > Asteraceae > Helianthus > Helianthus tuberosus. Next base: position 24,911 of record JARYGA010016244.1, read on the forward strand.
TTTCAAATTTGACTTCATCAGTTAAGATTTTATCCCTAAGGTTTTCATTTACCTCTTTGATGTTAGCAAAAGCAATAATGCAATTTTCAGAACACATTTTTTCAAGAACTTGAGGTGATACCTTGGCAGCAGCCATCATTGCACAATCACATTAATGATTTTCTTCATCATCAGCTCTTTCTTCTTTTTCACCTGCTTTTTCTTCTTTGTTCTCTTCGGACCATGGGTCTGTCAGTGGTTCAATCAGGGTTTCTGAATTTTCTCCCAGTAGTAGTTCACCAGCCATAGAAGTAACCACTGCTTCAGTCACCTCATCCACTATTTCATCACTTAGCTGTTCACCTTCAGTTTCAACCCCCTCTGGTATTGACTCTAATGCCATCAAACAAAATTCATCATTAGAAGGTTCATTAAAAGCATAGAGTGCAAAATTTTCATCACCAAGCTCATCAGGCATTCTGCTCCAGTTAACAAAGCCTTGAGTGAAGAAGCTTTGCTGATCTGGTTGTACCACTGCTGGAGCAGCAGTTTGAGGTGCAGGTTGCACTTGTGCCTAGGGGACAGGGGTTTGAACATATTGAATCTGTGGAACAGTGGTTTTGACATAATACACAGGCACAGGGGCAACATCATAATGAGCAGTGTTAACATGTGCTGCAGGGGTATATTGGGTATAATGCACAGTGCTTTGATTTTGAGGTCTAGGGTTTGAACTAGGATGAGTGATTATAGGACCAGTTGTTTGACTCCTGCATTCCCTAGCGAAATGACCTAGCCTATTGCACTTATAACATTTGATTTTCGATTTATCCAACCCAACCCTTAGATTCCCATGTAGCCCTGGGAACTTTCTCCCTGTTCTTTTGTAGAATTTGCTTGTTCTCACACTAAGCAAAGCCAGCTGATGCAAAATGTCCATCTCCTCTAAGTCAGTGGGATCAAAATGTTGCAAATCATTGAGTTCAAAACACAAATTATCTGACATCTGGTTTTCAGTGTTTGCAGTGAAAGCATAATTTGCAGAGTGAGGATCAGTGTTGGTAAAGTTACCACCAGCTGTTATATCAATGAAATGATCATAACCCTGTTCCTTACTGCTGCTACTAGATTCTTCCTGACCAAGAAGAGCTGTGCTATAGAATGAATAATCATCAGTGGCTTTTCCAGACTCTTGCAACTTCTTTTTCTGGTTCAACTCCCTTTCATAAGTCAGGAGTCTACCATGAAGTTGGGTCAGGGTCAGATCTTTGAACTCAACAGAGTTTCTAGTCACAAATGCAATTGTGTCCCATTTATCAGGTAGTGATCTAAGAAACCTGCTATTTTGGGTTGATTTTGGGAATTCAACCTTAACAAGTCTTAGCTCACTGATGAGACAGCTGAACCGTTCAAATTGTTGGGTCAATGTTTCACCCTTAATGTGACAAAAGGTTTCATACTGCTGATTCAGAATTTCCCGATTGTTTTCAATAACTTCTTCAGTACCCCCAAACTGTTCCTTCAATGCATCCCATAGCTCTTTAGCACAGTTGCAATGCAACAATCCAGCATAGATCTCATTTGGTAATGCAGATGCTATGATGCTAAATGCTTTGGCATCCAGTTCGAACTTTTGAAAATCAGTTTCAGTATAGTTTTCATAAGGTTTTGGTACGTTCTTCTTTGGATCCTCAGCACTTGGCACCATAGGAACATGGGGACCAAAAACAACAGACCTCCAACATCCAGTGTTCTGTTGAGCAAGGATGTGACCCATCCTTCTCTCCCAGATGTTGTATTCATTACGTTTAAGCATAGGTGGTTTGAAAAGCGAGCCAACACTATTCTTATCATCTTGTGATTGTGACGTCATCTTGGTTGTTTTACAGGCACTGATTAATCAACTTTAATGGTGATTAAACCTTACTCTTTTTTTCAACAAACCGAACAAACTATCGATATCAACGATTTTGAGTTGAACTATTTATGTCAAAATGATTGTTAAATCAAATTTGACTGTCCAAGCTCTGATACCAATTGTTGGATCTGAGTTTGATTCTGATTGTATTTTGTGTTTGTAATTAAATTGAAAATGGATGAGTGTGCAGCGGAATTATGATGAAAATAAACTTTGCATACAATCAAACGAGAGTAATACTTTGATCAAACATCTTTTCTCAATGAATCGGAAGATTGAATTTATTTCAATAACGATTACAATGATTGATGAATGAATGCAAACTCCCCCTCAGCCAGAGCTTAGTGTTTGTTCGTGCAAAGAAGACGATGATGCAAAGAGCTGATAGAACAGTACAAAGTACTGAGCTATTTATAGGCACTTGCAAACCACTGAGCATCTTAGCTGACGTCACCATGAAAGTGACATCTAACCTCCTAACAAACTCTAACCTCTGATCTATACAAACACTGCTATGCTAACTACTGCTATTACATTTCATTACACAAAAGACACTTAAACAGCTGATGCATCCTTCCACTGCCTTGAACCCAGCAGTGCTTGTCTGGATCAGCAGTACTTGACTCAAGACAGTAGATTGAGCAACAGAGCTTTAGTCTTCTATCAGTCTTTACAAGAGCAGCAGTTGTAGGTCAGCAGTTTGCGTGATCAGCAGATAGGAGGTTAGCAGATGTTGAAATCACTATCAAGGGGAGAGACTTGTATGAACCATCTTGTAAACGTCTGCTTATTCTGGATCCACTGCTCTGATCTAGTTTTGGTTTTAATTATCTGTTCCCCTGATAGGGTTCGATCCCAACACCTAACTGATGTACTATCGTTTCCTCTTTTTCACAACAAAACTCATTTTTTATTTTTCGATGTTTTTGACCTTTTGGATTTTATCATGTTTTTGTATTTTTCAAATTTTCAAAATTTCTAAATTTTCTTACTCCCCCTAAAATCAAAATATGTTTCAATTTTGATTTTCTGAGAAAATTTGAAAATGAAAGCAATAAACTGTACAAATAACCTGACAACATGATGTGAATTACTTCAATTCGCCATCCAGTTGGCATAAACAATTAGAACTCCCCCTGACAACAAACTATTTTCCCATTATGATTTCAAAACACTTAAGTTTGTTTTAATCAAAATGGTTTTTCCGGAAAAATTAGTTTTGTTGAATTCATACACACGGGGTTCATTCATCACCTTGTTCTTTCATCCACTTGTACGAAAGTTAAATCAAGTACAACTTAATGTCCTTGATTAAACATTTCTCAAGAAAGATGTCGATTCCTACTCCCCAATTACCAACCTGGGAGTTCCGAAAAGTCAGGTTTTTCATATAAAGAGATTCACCCAAGCCTGACGGTCCTTGGGTGATTTCGAATTTGCAGTCCGCAATGGTGGAAAGTTGACATCATCCATTTGCGGTACTGACTTTTCTCTTTTTAGTTCAACTGGTGGCTCCTCTGACTTTGACGAATCAGATTCATCGCCAAAACATGGCTCCTTTGCCTCCGAAGAAACAAATTCATCGCCAGAAAGTGGCTCCTTTATTTCCAAAGAAACAAATTCATCGCCAACCTTTATTGGAACCCAATCCACACTGGATTTAGGTTTTCCAAATTCATCAACATTTGTTTTAAAAGATTTTTCACAATTTCTTTTATATTCAAAAACCTTTATAAAATTTTTATCTGAAAATTTAACTTTCTTTGATTTTTGAACTGTTTGATTAACCACTTTTTCTTTTTTTATTCGCTCTTTTGTCCTCAGATTTGTATCTGATGAATTCGTTTTGCTTGACTGACCATTTTTTGTTGAGCAAATCGATTCATCAGAACTTTTATCTGAATCACCAGTTGTACCCGAGGACAAAATCTTTTCAAGATACTCTCTTGCTTTCTTTCTTTTCTTTCTCAGTCTATCTTTCTCCCCTTGTGATAATTTCACTTTCTGTTCTTTCACTTTCTGTTCTTTGGGCTTTTCTTCAATTTTGACTGAGTTCTTCACCATTTTATGAGATTCAGCCCTCGATCTTCTCTTTGATCTCATTGGGCAATCTCTGGCAATATGTCCTCTGATTTGACAGTCATAGCATCTTCTTGTTTCAAAACTCTTACTCTGGCAGTTAACAGCAATGTGTCCTTGAAAACCACATTTGTAACACACTCTGTTATTGTACCATTCTCCAGTTTCAAACCAAACACTCAAATCATAACACTGATTTGATTTGTAGTACTCATCATTTTTCTGTTTTCTATCATTGTAATGATTTGTATTTGAAGAATCTTCATCCCATCTTCTCCTGTAAGTTTGATTTGACTTTTGAGCACCGTGGTCAAACCAGCACCACTTATTACCAACTTTTTGTGAGTTTTGATTTTCAAGTTTTGTGATTTTTTATAAAGATTGGATGATTGAACTGATGATCTTTTATTGTTGCTTTGAAAATTTTTAGAATTTTTAACATTTTGTTTTTGTTCCACATTCTTCTTAAAAGGTTTTTGCGTTGAGCATTCACCTTTTTTAGTAGATTGCAAAACAGTTTCTTGAAATTTTTCTTTTAATTTCAAAAATATTTTCTTTTTCTCATTTTCATCATCAAATTTATCAACACAATCTTCAATTATGACATTGTCATAATTTGTGACATTGTCACTTATTGGAATTTCATTGATCGGTTTTGGACATAAATGATCTAGCATAACTGAGGAGGTCACAAAACCTTTCAATTTCTTTTCCAAATCATCAATTTTATTTTTAGCACTCTCAACTTCATTTTCAAGTTGAGTGATTTTCTCAAGATGAGAATTTATTGCCTTTTCATTTTCAATTTTATTTTTATCTAAAACAGATTTTTCATTTTCTAAAACTTTTATTTGACTTTGAAATTCTATTTCTTTTTCTTTAAAAACTTTGTTTTCTAATTTTATCCAAAACACATCTTCATTTTCTAAAAGTTTTATTTTATTTTGAAATTCTTTTTCATTTTCTTTTAAATTTTTGTTTTCCAATGTCAAACTTTCCACATCTTTCAGAAGTTTGACATTGTCTGATCTAGATTTTTCACATTTTGAGCACACTGATTCAGATCTCGAAGTTCCATTTTCCTCGGATTCTTCATTCTTTGGAATTGACTCTGTCTCCGTCATGAATGTACCTGCAGAAAAAAGTGTACTGAAATCAAGAGGATTCAAATCTTTATCTATATAACAACCCTCTTAATATCATATTTCATAACATTTTTTGCTGCAATACATATATTGACTCTTCTGCTTATTTCAAGAATGAAATCCAAACTTAGTTTATCTAGATTCCCTTTTATTTCATTAATCAAATTTTTCTTTTTCTGATTATTTTCATAATTGTGTGTTTTAAGCTCTCTCGTGAATTCTTTTGGATAAAAATTTGAGAATCTAGAATCCTTTTTCAGTTTAATCAAAAATTCATTCCACTCATAAGGTAACGCATCTGCAAATTTAGATATCTTTTCAGCATCTGACATCCTTGTCTCGTACATTTTTAATTTGTCAAGTAAATGATCATACCAGTTTTCCAACTTATCCAACGTTTCATCTTTCTTACACAAAAAATATTCAAGTCGTTTAACCCAAATATTCTTATTCTCCTCTTTTTTTCCCATACAACCAAAACGCATCAAACCAATCATTTAATCTTTCAAGATTATCATTTTCCTTTTCGTCAAACATTTTAGCCACACTTTAGACAACCTGATGTGATGTTTACTCAACTCGTGTGACCTGATTCAAACCTTCAAACAAACTGGTCAAATTCAAACAATATGACCTGATACACCTCAAATGATCTTATCCACCTCTTGCGAACTAGGATTCAAGTCCAAATGAACAGAATCAAATTTCAATACCAAACGACCTGAACTTGTTCAAACTGTGTGAACTTAGTTCAATTCGTACAAAATGAACCTTTTTCACGCGAACTGAGGTCACAATGCTCAATCCGTGCGAACTGGTCTATGCGAAATGATAAACCTTCAAGCGAATTGGGGTTTTTCACACGACCTGAAGTCAATTTCAAACGAACTGATACAACAATGTCCAATCCGTGCGAATTGGAGGTGATTTCAAACGAGTTGGACAATTTGATGCGACCTAAGGCCCACTTCGTGCGAAATGGAATCTACTATGTCCAATTCGTACGAACTGGATGTATATTTTCATACGAATTGGATTTTTCAAGCGACCTGACCACACTAAATGGCCATTTCATGCGAATTGGGAGTTCAATACGTGCGAATTAAATGATGATGTCACACGATCGGACGGTTTTTGCCAAAATTGATCAAGTTTTAGTTTGATTTAAGGTCTGATTCTTATTTGTTAAAATAGTGTTTCGCACGTTATATATGAAAATCAAGCCATTTTATCCGTAAAATCTCAATTAATTTTGAAAAATGTGTAAAAGAAGGAGTAGAAATCAGAATTCCTAGTGAAAACAAGCTGAATTGTTAAGAACTCTTCCTCCTGAGCTCTGATACCACATGTAGGATTGTTTGCACGACCAAACGAGTCGTTCAGAAGAGATCTCGGACTAAATCAGAGGCGGAATTCAGTGATTTAGTCTTCGTTCAGCTTGTATTGCACTAGATTCACTTTAACTATCTCTTGTATTGATTTGATGACGTTTACAGACCTGGAGATACCTCGGCAAAGCTTCGCTACCGGAATCACAAATGTTACAAATGAAATGACAAGTCACCTATATATAGGATTTCCTTTTCGCATGGAATGAACATGCCCATTTCGCGTGGAATTGACTTCACACGAAATGGCATTTGGTGCGAATTGGCTTTTCCATTTCGTGCGAAATGGCTCTTTCCTACATGTTTCTTGTTTTTCTCGTTTTACGTGACTTGATCTATCAATTCTATTACAAGACTCGATATAAGACGAAGTCAACAGACATATGCACCAACAGTTTATACGTAATGTAACGGAACCAAAGTCACGTACCTTTAGAGCACTCCCTTCAAACGCGTATCTCCACCGGCTTGTCCACTCGATGATCCGGATTCTTTGCCTAAGGAGTTCAATTCACAACCAATTTAGAACTCTTTTCGTAATCTTTAACGCATTGACGTATGCGCGTATATACATATTTTTATCATGAATATACACACGATTCGGTTTTAAATTTATAAAAGTGATTATTAATTTAACATCAAAACACACACGAAAGAGGCAAGTGTACCCCGTCATATATGTAGTAAAGTATCGGTAAGAACCAAGTATCGATCCAAGGAAATGGGTGGAGGAATAATACTAGACCTTTGTCACTAAACTACCGGTAAAACATAAGTTGTTTGATTTTTAATAAACTAAAGTAAGCATAAACAACTACTTAATAAAACATAATAGATTTCAAATATGAAAATAGATAAATAGCCTTGCTTAATACACAACAAAAGCATGTCAACTAAGTCGGTTTTGGCACTAGAAGCATTTGATCAATTCTCCAATTTTGAGACAATTAGTATCCCTTTCGGGAATCCTAACATGACAATCATTCGGAAAGTTAAAAAGATAAACACACCTTAACCACCTAAAATTGTTCTTTAACGTTCAATTGATAAATGTCTATGAAAATCTCTTAAAAAGAAGTTAGTCATCCGTTAGGAGTTTTCTAACCTCACTTAAACAAGGAAAGTGACACCGATAAACACAATGCAACCACCGAGATAAGCATAAACTAGATTAAATCACAACCGAGTTCATTTTACAAATCTTGCACATAAATTCACCAAAATAGCAATTTTGGCCTAAACTACTAACTAAGCTAACAAATCACGGCAAGAATTTATAACGACACCATTTAACCCGTTAAGGTCCTTACGTGATGGCAAGCTTTCTTGATTAACAATAATTACATTTTATTAAACCACTAACCATTTCTAGTATCATGGTGCACACATTTTAACCAAGCTAAACTAGTTAACCAAGTTTAAAGTTTACTAATACAAGATTAATTAAGCTTCATTTTTCAACTATCTTAACTAACCAAATACCAATCATCCAACAAAATTACTTATAATCAAGAAATCAATATCAATAACAAGGTTGCAAACTAATCATCAAAGATTAACATAGAAAATACTTCCAAATGTCATTACAAACAAAGATTAACATACTAATGGTTATAATCAAGCAAGGGATTGTTGTGTTTTTGCCCAAAGGCTACAATAATACATAAACATTAATCTAAATGCTTGAAAGATTAACAAAATCATGGAAAGATTAGAAAACCAAACCATAAACAAGCATAAGATTAAGAATCTGGAAGATAACGAAGCTAATCGGCACAATATGGCTTGAATCCGGGTGAAAGCAGAAGCCTCCGGAGCCTGAAAATAGCTAGAATCGCTTCCAAAATGTCCAGAGTTACGAGCAGAATGTTTCTGCAAGTTTTTATATAATTTCGGTCTCGCACGGCCGTGTATCTATCGCACGACCGTTCACTTTATGAATTATTGGAGGTATGGTGCACCATACTGCATTACGTCATCAGATCTTGACCGGTCTTCGGTCTCGCACGACCGTTCTTCAGATCGCACGATCGTTCACTTCCGGGATCTTGTTGCATGGACAACTGCACTAGTGGTGCAGTTCCGGGCTTCGGCTGATCATCGAATCCGCACGGGGTGCAATCAGACGCACGCCCGTGCATTACCGGGATATGCTTGCACGCTGAATCACACCCTCGTTCATTGCCGGGCTGGGCTGGTTTCGTCGGAGATGCACGGTCGTTCACATGGTCGCACGACCGTTCCACTTGCCCAGGTCAGAATTCCAACAGAATGTTCGCAGCTTTGTCGTTTCGTCCGGAAAGTCCTCGTTTTCACTATCATCTTGTCTGGTATGCTGTTTTAGGTCTGTAAACAAAAGTATACATGATTAAGTATCCGAATGACGGTTTTACGACCGAAAACGCATAAAATGGGGATAAAATGGGGGACTAAAATATGTGTAAATTAGCGAATATCAAATCTCCCCACACTTGAACCTTGCTTGTCCTCAAGCAAGCTAAACTAAAATGCAATAAAAGATAGAATCAAACAAGAACGATAATTTACACAATATTTGTTGAAACAACTATAAACGGTTAGCCGGTTTTTCGAAAGGCAACATCAAATGAATCAAACCCAAACAAGCATATGCAAATATATGGTGATAACCAAAAAGCCGTGACTCACTTTCAATTGACTTAACATGTTAATCTTTACACGACTCACAATGTTCACACACACTTGGTTTTATTTATGAAACATACATAAAATGTGTATGTGCAAACACTCAATGCCTCGTCAATGAAGTGTGTAATATCATAAGCTTGTCATAAGATCTCGTCTCCACCAACTAACATGCGAAAAAGTGTAAATCAAGAGGTCTTTACGGGGTTTAACGTTAGGCTTGGGCGAAGGGTATGGAAATGGATATTTAAAGTGGCAAAATGGTTAAAACTCGGTAGCTACGTTTAACAAGTGCAATACAACAAAACTATACATACAAACGCCTTAAAAAGGCGACTTATGCGACAACGAGCTCATAAACAAGATTTCATCATTTTATCATTCAAAATTGCTCGAATTTTGTCTACTTCACCCTATTATAGGGTGTTTTATTTTCTGTTTTTTTTTTTACAATAAAGGATTTGTACAAAGAATAATAAACTATAACAAGCGCTAGTTAAACGATTATTTTGACCGAGTTTCAACACTAAAAGGTTTAAAACATAAAAAAGGCTAAATTTGGCTAAGTGGGCGATTATGTTGGGTAGACAAAGGTAAACAGGAAGGCTCGACATGGTTAATCCTAAAGGGTGATGTAAGGTTTACGGGAAATACAACACAAAGAACAAGGTTAACAACAAAGGGGTAATCTAAGTGCCTCTATCACTTCTACACAATTCCGCAAGTTCATGGTCTTAACAAGCATACTAGTGACAAGTTCTAAATTACACATGACATCCGACTCACTCCTACTCCGAAATGAACAAATATATAACAATTTCAAGGCTCAAATATGCTCACGTAACGGAAGGAATGGGTAAAAGTGTGAAAACTATCATGCAAGTCTTTCTTTGTTTGTCACGCTTTCCGGTTTCCTTTTTCAAAATTTATTTTGCTTGTCGAGTTTTTATCAAGTCCAAAGCTTTCTAAAACACAACCAACCGGTTTATTTACTAAAATATAAATAAAATACAGGTATTTTTGAATGATTTTTCTAATTTTTCTTATTTTTTTTAGGACAAACAAAGTTTAACAAGTTAAACCCCTCCCTACACTTGAACTTCGCATTATCCCCAATGCGAAACCCGAAATATAGAGAAAAGGATAACAGTACTCCCCTCAAGATGATTTATGATGAAACGAGACTTCTAAGCTGTATCTGTCATGTGCTCCGGTCAAAGACTTGATAGCCAAAATCTGCATATACGTCACAAGGTACAACAAAACAGAACAGAACAGAAATAAAATAAACACAAATAAACCATAATGTACATAAATAGAAGTACTAAAAATCCAAACAAAGACATGACAAACAAAGTAAAGTGTCTGAAAATAAAGAGTACATAACCGAGGGGGTTTGAAATACAACCAAAATGAACACCCAAAATATAAAGTACTGAAATAACAAAAACCACCAACTATCAACACCACTGCCTCCTACTCGTCGTCACCAGCATCATCTCTCGTGAAGGACGGGCCCGCATCTCCATAACCAGGTGGGTTCCAAGGTGGGAACTACGGAGGATGCTGAAAGTAGTCGGGATAGGCATGATGCATCTCCCCGAGCAGGTATGAGAATCCAACACTCACCCCCTGGTACAAGCTGTCCTGGCTCGCCCTGATCTGATCCTGAGTAGCCCTGATCTGGTCCTGACTAGCCCTAATCTGGTCAATATAAATCCCATGCTGCTCCTTGTTAACATACATTTGTTGGAACTGCTGGTAAAACTCAGGGTAAGAGGGAATGCCCTCGGGCCACTCCTGGCGGTGGTATCCATGGTGCTGCGGTGAATGTGGTGGTGTCTGTGGTCCGTGCTGCTCATGATGCTGCTCCTCATCATGCATCTCCTCATCCTCATTTTCCTCCTACGCTGGGGGCAACGGGTCCCAGACCTCGTTGTTTAGACCCCTCATTCTATACCCCCGATCCAACTCAGCAATCAACCCCATGGCTTTCAATGACCGAATATCAACATATATCCCTTCGGTCACCAAAGTGAGACTCGCAAGTACCTCATCAGTCAGCAAGCCTAAGTTGTAGGCAATTTCGGTCACATATTGACCGCCGTGAATCTGACTGTTGGGAGTCCTCCCCGAGCACTTCACAAAATATTCAGCCATCCTTGCGGCTAGGTTGATGTGTACCTCATTAACCAGCGCGTACAGAAATATCAAATCGGGCGTTGGACAGTTCCCCAAACTGTCCATACGGCCGCAAATGGTGTGGCTGAACACATGATGCATCACTCGGACGAAAGGGTCTCTCAATCGTGAAGCCTTAGACATTCTCGGGTCGTAAGGGTCACCGACTGCAATTTGGGCCCAAAACGCGGCCCATGCTTCATCAGTTGGAAAGGTAAACTGCTCCGTGAAGAATTCGGAATCCATGTCTTCTCTCGTGTAAATTCTAAGCCTCCTACCCAATCGACCCACTGACCAAGTGTGCCATTGTCCACCCAACCTGAAAGTTATCCGCTCCTTGTAGCGGAATTTTGGCCTTCTATGATTAATTAGTTTTTCGTAGGCATATGTGGAGAAGAACTCTATCGTTAGTTCACGATAGATGGGGCGGTTGATAGATACTAAGCACGCAAGTGGGATAGTGAGCATGTTTTCAAGTCTTTCATACTGATTTAGCTCCCTCATGACATCCCAATCCAGCCTCCGGGGGACGCCGAATTGCCCTCGCCTTCTCCATAAGGCGTCACGTCTTGGGATACAAAGAGCTTCTCTCTCATCATCGGGGTTAAATTGCAAGAAAGGATGGTCCATCTGTAAGAGGAATATCGTTAGAAAAACCGGGAACATGAAAAATTTCACTCAAAAATAGCAGAACACGCAATTATGAAGATTTTGTTACGCTGATCTGGGCCTGTCGCACGTGCGTGCGACGAGACGCACTGTCGTGCATCGCCAAGAACGAGCAAACGTGGTCAACAAATGTCGTATCTGCACGGCGTGTGACCGACGGCACCACCGTGCATCCCCGGACCAACATAACAACATCGTGAACAGCCGGAAACGCACGGACGTGCCACATGGGGAACGACCGTGCGACATGGTTTTTCTGCAGATCTTAACCCCGGCTCTGAATAGCCTGATTTTTTTCAAAAATCAACAAGTTTGTGTACAAACAGGGGTCAGAAAAACAACCGGATGCTCACGATACGAATGAATCTTGCAAGGGTTAGGGTTTCGCTTGTATTTATGAAGGGAACCCTAAAAAGCCTTGAAGAATCGGATGAATCTAACCTAGAAAGCGAAGAAACAGAAAATCTACAAGAAGGAACGTACCGTGCGACGAAGTGTGTGAAACCGTGCGAATGAAACCGTGCGATTTAAGGCAAAATCGCTCTGGAAAGGCCGTCTGCAGTTAGGGTTCGCGAATGAGGGGAAAGGTAGCAGATGGGGGTTTCTATAGTGTGCAAAAGACAAAACTGCCCCTGCCTCTCGCACGGTCGTGCGACCTATCGTACGGTCGTGCGTGACTGACATCGCTCAAATCCAGCACGTTGTTCTCAGAGATGCACCGGGGGTGCGACTCGTCGTGCCGGCCAGCCCGCAAACGCACGGTCGTGCGACTCGTGGCATGGTTGTTCAATAGCTGCAGATCAGTTTTTTTTGCAGAAGCCATTTCCAGCAACTGTTTTGGCCATTTTTTGCCATTTTTTCAACACGCAAACTGTTTAGTCAATATCGCAACATAGAACCTTCGCCCGGTACATCTAGAAATTGTACAAACTAACGTAAACTACCAAACATACCTAAATTACGCTAAAACTAGAAAACACATAAAAAGACGATATTACCCTAATAGCGCCAAAGACGTTCTTGCTACATTTTTAGTCCGCGAGTCAGTAGCGTAGACTCATGTAAAATTTTGTCGACGAGTCGATAGCAAGACTCATGCTAAATTTTTGTCCGCGAGTCGATAGCAAGACTCATGCTAAATTTTTGTCCGTGAGTCGATAGCAAGACTCATGCTAAATTTTTGTTGGCGAGTCGATAGCAAGACTCGTGTCCCCACACTTGTTACATGTGCGGGCCATTACCATGCCCCTTCGGATTCTGCTCTGTATTGCCCGGAAGACCACCTGGAGGTCTCTCCGACAACATTTTTGCCAATTGGCCCACTTGATTCTCGATGGTCTGAATAGAAGCCTTTTGACTCCGCATTTCTCCTTCGTTGACCAAGAACCGCTCCTCATGCTGCTGATATCGTTTCTCAGCAATTTGATTAGCACTATTGGAGTTGTTCAGCAGTTGTGCCATCATTTCCTCTAGCTTTGCGTTGCTTTGAGAGGCGTATGGCTGGGAACTGCTTCCTGAGCCTTGATTATGATACTGTGGCTGGAAGGATTGACCTTGAGATTGTTGTGGCGCGGGAGCATGTTGAGCATATCCGTGTGCGTTTTGGTTCCCAGAACCAGACTTCCACCTAAAGTTTGGATGATTCTTCCACCCTAGATTGTACGTGTTGCTATAGGGGTTATTTTGGGGCTTGATTTGATTGCCCATGTAGTTCACCTCCTCGTGTCCTGTAAACATAACACCCTGCTCACACGTACCTGGCACGTGTGCAACCCCGCACTGCTTACATGATGGTGATTGAATTCGCGAGACATTCTGAGACTGATCAATTCTTGTTGCCAAGGCTCCAATTTGCGCAGTAAGAGCCGTATATGTATCCACAGCATGAACTCCGAAAGTGGATGATGTCTTATTCCGCGCTCCACCGTGGCGAGAACTTGACTTCAACGCAGCTTTTTCAATGATATCATACGCTTTATTTGGTGTCTTAGTTCCTAGATCGCCTCCTGCATACACGTCTAGACGCTCCTGTGAGTCATAATTGAGTCCCTGATAGAAGGTTAGTACTAGTTGCCTTTTGGACAACCCGTGATGTGGGACATCAATTAAAAGATCTCTAAACCTCTACCAAGTTGCGTGTAGAGATTCTCCGTCGTCTTGCTTGAACGTTATGATACGATTCCTCAATTTAGTCGTCTTTTCCGAAGGAAAATATTTCTGCACAAATAGTTCTGCCATCCCGGCCCAAGTGGTAATAGATCCTGCCGGAAGTGACAAAAGCCAAGATTGGGCTTTGTCACGCAATGAAAACAGAAAGAGCCGCAAACGGATCGCGTCCTTAGAAACATCTCCTATCTTGAAAGTCGAGCACACCTCGAGAAACTTTCCGATGCGCCGACCCGGATCATCGTGATCCTTCCCATCAAACTGCACTGAGTTTTGTATCATATTGATGATGCTGGATTTTATCTCGAAACTCGGTGCTGCTACCGTCGGTCGGGTGATGCTCGGTAGCAAGCCTTCTCCTCCGGGTTGGTTTGTTTCATTCAAAGGTCTGTCGTCGTCCGCCATGGTTGCGTTTCCTGCTGCCCCTGAGCCCTCGGCTTCAGCGGGTACTACCTGCTCCTACTCACCAGCTGCGAGTAGCAGCCCAATCGCATGAGATCTCGCACGAAGACGTCTCCTCAGATCACGCTCGGGTTCGTCTGACGGCTCAACAGGATTGGGAGCGGGGGTAGAGGACATCAACCTGTAAACGAAAAATTGACACAATGAAAATTTTATTAATATAATAATGCTGTTTTTTTTTCTGAAAAGAAACAGAATATTATTTAAAAAGGGCTGAAAAATTTATAAAAATCCGAAAATATGCCCGAAATTTTATAAAAATCAACACAATAAAAATAATCGAATCGGCTAGTATAAAAATGATTTTTAGGAGCCGAAAACTCAAAGAATAAATAAATAATAAATCCGGATTAAATAAATAAATGGAACAAAACTTTACAAGTGTACAAAACATTCACGAAAACGAATAAAACGAAATAAAAGCAAGAAATATTAACAAATAAATAATCAAGAAAGTATACACAAATATTAACAAGTATATACACCGATAACACAATGACTCGGGTCGTTCCTAAAACTCGCCATTTCCCCGACAACGGCGCCAAAAACTTGACGTGTACGCGTATATACATATTTTTATCATGAATAAACACACGATTCGGTTTTAAATTTATAAAAGTGATTATTACTTTAACATCAAAACACACACGAAAGAGGCAAGTGTACCCCGTCATATATGTAGTAAAGTATCGGTAAGAACCAAGTATCGATCCAAGGAAATGGGCGGAGGAATAATACTAGACCTTTGTCACTAAACTACCGGTAAAAACATAAGTTGTTTGATTTTTAATAAACTAAAGTAAGCATAAACAACTACTTAATAAAACATAATAGATTTCAAATATGAAAATAGATAAATAGCCTTGCTTAATACACAACCAAAGCATGTCAACTAAGTCGGTTTTAGCACTAGAAGCATTTGATCAATTCTCCAATTTTGAGACAATTAGTATCCCTTTCGGGAATCCTAACATGACAATCATTCGGAAAGTTAAAACGATAAACACACTTTAACCACCTAAAATTATTCTTTAACGTGCAATTGATAAATGTCTATGAAAATCTCTTAAAAATAAGTTAGTCATCCGTTAGGAGTTTTCTAACCTCACTTAAACAAGGAAAGCGACACCGATAAACACAATGCAACCAACGAGATAAGCATAAACTAGATTAAATCACAACCGAGTTCATTTTACAAATCTTGCACATAAATTCACCAAAATAGCAATTTTGGCCTAAACTACTAACTAAGCTAACAAATCATGGCAAGAATTTATAACGACACCATTTAACCCGTTAAGGTCCTTACGTGACGACAAGCTTTCTTGATTAACAATAATTACATTTTATTAAACCACTAACCATTTCTAGTATCAAGGTGCACACATTTTAACCAAGCTAAACTAGTTAACCAAGTTTAAAG
Source organism: Helianthus tuberosus (assembly GCA_030545235.1). NCBI lineage: Eukaryota > Viridiplantae > Streptophyta > Magnoliopsida > Asterales > Asteraceae > Helianthus > Helianthus tuberosus. The sequence goes on from JARYGA010016244.1 coordinate 40,985, forward strand.
TTTACTAATACAAGATTAATTAAGCTTCATTTTTCAACTATCTTAACTAACCAAATACCAATAATCCAACAAAATTACTTATAATCAAGAAATCAATATCAATAACAAGGTTGCAAACTAATCATCAAAGATTAACATAGAAAATACTTCCAAATGTCATTACAAACAAAGATTAGCATACTAATGGTTATAATCAAGCAAGGGATTGTTGTGTTTTTGCCTAAAGGCTACAATAATACATAAACATTAATCTAAATGCTTGAAAGATTAACAAAATCATGGAAAGATTAGAAAACCAAACCATAAACAAGCATAAGATTAAGAATCTGGAAGATAACGAAGCTAATCGGCACAATGTGGCTTGAATCCGGGTGAAAGCAGAAGCCTCCGGAGCCTGAAAATAGCCAGAATCGCTTCAAAAATGTCCAGAGTTACGAGCAGAATGTTTCTGCAAGTTTTTATATAATTTCGGTCTCGCACGGTCGTGCATCCTGTCGCATGACCGTTCACTTCATGAATTATTGGAGGCATGGTGCACCATACTGCATTACGTCATCAGATCTTGACCGGTCTTCGGTCTCGCACGACCATTCTTCAGATCGCACGATCGTTCACTTCCGGGATCTTGTTGCACGGACAACTGCACTGGTGGTGCAGTTCCGGGCTTCGGCTGATCATCGAATCTGCACGGGGTGCAATCAGACGCACGCCCGTGCATTACCGGGATATGCTTGCACGCTGAATCGCACCCTCGTTCATTGTCGGGCTGGGCTGGTTTCGTCGGAGATGCACGGTCGTTGACATGGTCGCACGACCGTTCCACTTGCCCAGGTCAGAATTCCAACAGAATGTTCGCAGCTTTGTCGTTTCGTCCGGAAAGTCCTCGTTTTCACTATCATCTTGTCTGGTATGCTTGATGTGTGTAAAATGCAACATATAAATTACATCAAATAAGGCATAAAACTAACCCTTTTTAAGTACTAATATTGGAAAAAGAGTGTTTTTGTCTTCCTTTTGTATTTTCAGGATTAAATGAGCTCAAAAACGCAAAAGAAGCAAAAAGACAGCTAAATCCAACATAAATACAAGAAAAGGAACATTAGTGGACTGCCCGACCCCTGAGATATCCCGATGGTCATATTGTACTAAAGTCGACTAGTAGTATTCAAGGAAGATATCCAATATAAAAGTGTCCTATAAGTATCTCTACTTAGGACATCCTTGCAATATAAAGAGAATGTATCTGACACCGACATCGATAGATAAACTCAAGCTTGAAAATACAGACACCTCTGACATCTCTGTGTGTCATAATTATCTTCTTCTAAGACTATCTTGTTTACCTTCTGAGAAGCAAGTAGAGTTAAGATTAACATCCCGCTTAAGGTTAGAGTGTGGTAGGAACTCCGTGTTGATCATGGAATAATCGAAACCCTGATTAAGTAAATTTTAAGATATAGATTCATATAGCCTGATTCAATATCCGGAAAATTCGGTATGATTCATTAAGGAAGACGGTTCATTTTGCTTATGCATTGATTACCGCAACCCGAATTAGGCAACAATTAAGAATTGTTATCAGCTGCCCAGGATCGTCGATTTGTTCGACTAACGGCAAGGAATAGCTAATTCCTTAAGATTAGTTTTAAGCAATGGTTGGAATAACCATTTCACCTTAAGATAAGTTTTTTTTTATAATAGTCGTTATATAAGTATCAAGGTGGCTCTTTCGGAGACCTTGTATAGATGAAATATCAAAACATCCGCTTGATGGACGAGACTTTGGGAAGTCCACTTATCAGGATCTGGAAGTTATATTGGAAACAACGAATAAGATCATACAATTCCCTAGTCATCTATAAGATGCCAATATTCGGCAGAATATCAAGAATTAATAAAAGTAGTAACTCTCCTAAGTTCTTGTTAAGGAATAAGGTTTAACAAAAGTGATCACCAGGAAGGGTGTGCAAATTTGTTAAATTATCAGGCTAGTTAAGCTCCGAATATGTAGAATCATTCGAAGGAAAATCGAATGTATCGAGATCAAATAGTTATAAGCTAAAACCTACTTAAGGAGCTTGGCGGAGCATACAATGCATTGTATACTAATGAATTGGGGATATGTTTCACCAATAAGTCAAGAAGCATTATCACATATTGATATGCAAATTTTGATATAACGAGCAACCGGTGTCGATTAAGGATCGACAGGTTAAGAAGCTCCAAAAGGATACATGACCTATTATAGAGGTCAGCTGGAGTGCCATAGAGGCCCAAATGTACTAAGGAAGGTTAAGTTCAATATAGGACAGAAAGTACTCCCTTTACTTTAAGTAAATCTCGAGGTCGAGATTTCTTTTAAGGGGGTGAGGATGTAACACCTCGAAAATTTACGCCCAATAATGTAGTGACACGTGTCATGGACTTAGAATATGTGAAAACATACTTTAGAGGGACTAAAGTTGACATTCAGTGAAACTGTGTGATTGTAAGGGTCCAAGGTGTCAACAATGGATAAATAAGTCCTATAATAACCCTACATGGTGTTTATAACCTTAAACGGATAAGTCATGGATCATACGAAGCGAGAAATGAAAGAAAGTGAAGAATTATAAACTACAGGGACTAAAAGTGTCAACATGTTGAAATTTTACCTCTGAGTGATCTTTTGGCAAACCCGAAGCTTTGTGATGATAAAATATACTCACTAGAATATGTGGTAAAAATTTCATGAAGTTTCGTTGTCGTATGAGAAAGTTATGGCCAAAACCGTACAAGAAAGGTTAATTGCGTTATCGTGAATTTCGTGACTTTTCGGGTAAGCGCAAAGCGAACCGAGGACTTTGCCATGTTTATAAAAGTCCCAAGGTTTATAAAGGTCAGATATAAGGGCCAAGAGTGCTAAATAAATAGCTTAAACACGTATCATAAGTTCAGGGACTAAAGTGCAACATTTGAAAACATTTAAAGCTGGTCGCCCATGCCCTCGCGCTGCGCGACGGTGCCTCGCGCTACGCGAGCACCTGCCAGCGATAGAAATGTATGCACAGGTGTCAGTCAGCCTGTTTTGCGAGTTGGTTCCAGCTGTGATCGATTATAGGACTCACCAATCAGCTTACATGCAATTTGGGGACCTTTGTTCACCTCTTATAACCCCTGCAACAGCCTTAATCAGATCAAAACTCCTTTAAAAGAACACCATTGTTGCAAAACCAAGAACACTTGAACTTTCAAAAATTCACAAGGCAATCTCTGGAGCTCTCTGGACGTGAAGACCACTTCCTAGTGATATCTAAGCTCTATTAGGACTTTTGTAAGTGTTTATAACTCCTCCAAATTCGTTCTAGCTTAGTGTGTTAACCGAAAGTCAAACCATCGTAAAACTAGTTTGACTTCATGATTAAACGAGATGTGCTCAGTATTTTCTCAAATTGAAAGTACCCACATATTGGTATTTATGAGTGTAACAAACCCTCAAAAGGGTATTTTCAGATTTACACTCTAAGCATGTTAATTGTCGAGTCAAAGCCTTTCTTAAAAAGTCAACAGAATTGTTATTTGCAAATTTAAGCATGATTAGCAATATAGGGTACATGCAACCTGTTTGATCATCAAAATAACTTTATAATTAATGTAAGAATGTGTTTCAACATGTTCAACTCGACAATTTTCTGTTTAAACCCGAATCGGAACCGAAAGTCACATAAATTGACTTTTTCTTTGATTTTCAGTTCTGATCCGTACATGCATGTTAAGATCTGCATTAGAGCATATTTTGGACCAAGCTTCATGTATAAACAACCCTCCGGAATATTACATCTTGATTCCATACTTAACCGATTCATATGCATGTTTCCGACTTATGCTTAAATATGACTATTTTGCCCTTTTTGATATAAAACGCGATTTTTGAAAAAGTGAAAGAGTAGAATCATTTGTTAGTAATTTATAAACATGCACCGAAAATTTGATATCAGTTTGAGGTCTAGATTAACGGTTATGCTTATTATCGTAATTTGCAAGCTTTATGTTACATAAATAGCGTAATTAGCGCATAGTCTATTTTAACCCACTTTTTGGTATCAAACTTTTTATACACTGATGTTATATAATATTTTGGGATTTTTAAAGATTTTTATTAAATTTTTGGCTGAGCATAACATAGGTCTTTAAGCTAAAATCGGTTAATACCGATTTTGCCCTTTTCGGTCATAAAACGAGTTTTACAAATCCTTTTGACCCTAAACCTTTTTCTACTGATTTTATTTGTTAAATAAAGTATGTTGAGCCTTCTGGAATTAAAAAAAATCCCAGCTTTCTTTTACAAACCCGGAAACGGCTCTAAATCGCCTTTTTAGCGTTTTCATCGCATAGTATGTACCATAACCATATTAAACATGTAAGGTTGGTACCTACTGATGTTCTTAACATATTTTTATAAAATAACAGTGAGTACAAGTTTATAAACCCAGGTTTCCAATTTTGACATTTTTAGCCCTTGTGAAATTACCAAAATACCCTAAGGTGCATAGTTTGGTTTTAAATGATATTTTCCACATATGGGTCATACCCTACTATTATAATATGTTAAAATAAGTATATTTACTGTATAGACCAGACCCGAAACTCATATTTTTATTCAAACTCTTTTATGATCGTTAAAATGACCAAAATACCCCTACGAGGCTTATTTTGAGATTTAACTCGTTTTGGGCATAATAGAAGATATCATACTGATATCACAACATATTAAAGGCATATTAACTTAGGAAACCTGTATATGACTCTTTTGGTTACTCGTTACGCACTTGTCGCGTTCGGATCGGCTTAGGTGACTAGTTCATTTATATTAGCCGAAGCGAGTCAAACTTTATCATTTTTGTCTCCAAATCCAGAATGTGTTTAGTATACCCATATTATACACGTCTTCAAATTTGTCGGGTCTAAATCACATTCTATCCGGTCTTCGCTTAATCGTGCGTTTGAACCATATATTTCCTTAAGTCTAACCGGTCTAAGCTTTGGCTTAATTAAAGACCCGTTAGCATTCTAATTAATTATTTATGTCATCATTCCAGACTAGAGCCTTCCGGTAAATGGTACCTACGCTTACTTAAGCGAACACGGCTGAGTTATTAAATTCTTATTAACTAAGACAGGAGCTAGCTCAGGTAAATACTTTTAACTTATTTTCCCTTATACGGGCTTGGGGTACGGTATTATAAAGATACCGCTTGGTCTGGTGTAGAAACCTTTTGATCGGAGATGATTGAATTGCATAATCCCGTTTTAATTCGTATTGCTTGATAACAAATAACATTGGGGGTTAATGACCGTGTCCTGGATATCCTTGGCTCATTTTAAAAAGTGAATGGCCACGACGTAAGCACAAGGTGTAGACAAAACACCTCCTGTTGCATATGTAAAACGTATACTCACTCGTGAGGATAACTTCTTGTGAGATTATATTTGTGGTGTGTCGATTAATCTTGTCCGGCTTGTATTGTATTGTATTGTATAATCACCGGCCCTAAATGTTGGACAAACATGTAAATCGGATACAAGATTTTTATTAATAAAATTGTCCCAAGTTATAAAAGATTAATCTTGCCTCTGTGCATTTTAATCAATGTATCAAAATATTTTGTGCCGTTTGCACTCAAATCAATTTTCAAACTCTTTTCAAAATGAGTCAGTTAAATTGTATTTACCAGTGAAAACTGACGTATTTTTCCAAAAGGTTAAGTGACAGGTACTGAACGTAATTGGCTGGAAGCTCAGGGCGATTATAAGGAATCTTGAAAGTCCTAGGCGTCTAAAGTCTGTTGAACAATGATTATGATTATTCGATCCGCCTGTGGATCTTTTTACTTTCCGTTGTAATACTCTGATATTACCTTATATTCGGATTGTAATATATTTATCTTTTGCTTCCGCTGTGCATTTATATATTGTGTTGTTTGACTATGATGATATCAATTACGTCACGATACTCCCCCACCGGGCCCACCGGTGACACGTGGAATTTGGGGTGTGACAGGTTGGTATCAGAGCCAACATTGAGTGAATTAAACACTATCCTTTTTGTGTTTAATCTCAATGACACAATTAGCACATTCTTTGACCTTCTGAGTCTAGACTTAACATAGGAATAATCTCAATCCTAATCTGGAAATTTTTGCTTCCAATTCTAATTGAATACGTCGCCAAGCGAAGAAGCTGTAATAGGAGTTCTCCACACTCGGAGCCTTGAAATGCTGAGCTTCGTACCGCGGCCAGGATGAAACGAGCCTACAAGGAGAAAGCATTCAGAAATAAGAATGAAGAAGAAACTCCTCTTACTGAAGATCGTTTCCTTAATAGTCCTTCTAAGGACGTATTTATTATGTATATATTTTCTTTCAGTCCCCTCGAGGACACATTATTCCTTTCGAAGACCCGCTTAGGGCAACTCTGTACTTTTATCTCCATATAATGGATTGATTAAATTAAGTTTTCATTCTAAACCTGAAATGTGAAATAAATGAAAATAACATCCCTTAGAAGGGGAGCGCCTACGGGCTATAATTAACATCTTCTGAGACTAAAGACAGTAGTAGCCTACAACTCCCTGTCAAGAAAAGGTAATGAACGTTGATTCACACCTAATTGCCGCGATCCCAAACGATCATGGCATATAAACTTGTCTACGTGACTAGGCCACTTGTGCCATTATTAAAACTTTAATGCCTCGACTCTCTGAAATCATGGCTTATAAACTTGTCTACGTGACTAGGCCTTTTGTGCCATTATTAAAAACTTGAATGCCTCGATTCTCTGAAGTCATGGCTTATAAACTTGTCTACGCGACTAGGCCATTTGTGCTAATATTAACTTGTAAATTAGGATTTATGAGGAAAATCCTGAATGAAATAAATATCCTTCCTTCCCTGTCAGTATGCATTTAAAGAGAATCTTAAAGGTGAAATCTAGCCTACGCGGCCAAGATGGTGAAACCTACTCTCGGGATTCAGATCCCTGTTAACACCTGAGAACGTGTTAGCACTCCTGACAAATGTGATTCGACAAAATCACAACAGTCATCCCTATATTGGAATTTTTTTTTTTTAATTTCTAATTTACCTTATGATTCTAGAAATCATGGCTTATATCATCTTATAAGATGATCATATTATAAACATCCGTAAGTGATGAAGTACCTACGGGCTAAATTGGTTGTCCGATAAGACAACGACAGTGGTGGTCTTTGACCTCCTGTCTAAAAATGTTGGACCATGTCCAAGCATAATGGTCGGTATGATCCAAATGATCTTGACTAATAGCATCTGAAAGATGATCATATCATAAACATCCCTCAGAAGGGAATGCCCACGGGCTATATCTATTGTCCTAAAGGACAAAAGGCAGTTGTAGTCTTCGACTCCCTGTTAAGAAAAGTAACCGACTATGCTCAACCCTTAAATGCCTCGATCCCAAACGATCATGGCTTATAAATTTAAAACTGTCCTTGTGACTAGGCCTTCTGCGCCACTTTAATATCCTTAATGTTTTATAACTAGGATAAATTATAATGGAAGATACTAATTTAAAATAACTAACAAATTAACCGATATGGTTTATATTACCATGGTTGATGAATCGTCAAAAATGGGGATATCATAATAACCTCTGAATAAATCATTACCATTGTTTATGTAGCAATCAAGCTACATGGCTGGATCAGAGGAGGCCAACAGCCACCCGAAGAAGAACAATGATATTACCAGAATTAGCATGACTGAAGCGGAACTGCAGGCACTAATAAATAGTGCTATTACTCAAGCTCTTGACAGTCAGTATAATGAATCAAATGATACCCACTCTACGACTCTATCTGTGGCTAGTATTAAGCCCCCTCCTAAATCAAATAAGTTAGAGGAAGACGATGTTCATAACTCATCACATCAAAGGAGTGTTCCGCCTATTCAGGTCATGTTTCACCAAGAGGCACCAGTTAAGACCTGCACTTATAAATATTTTGTCTCCTGCAAGCCCAGAGACTTTACAGGAGAAGAAGGGGCCATCGATTGCATGACATGGCTCGATGAGATGGACGCGGTTGTGGATATCAGCGGTTGTGCAAAGCAGAATGTTGTGAAATTTGTTTCACAATCATTCAAAGGAGAAGCGTTAGCATGGTGGAGATCATTGCTCCAAGCCACGGGAAAGGTTCTACTCTACAACTTATCTTGGGATCAATTTGTTGCATTAGTCAAGGAAAATTTTTGCCCTCAGCATGAGGTAGAAGAGATAGAATCAAACTTCTTGACTCTAGTCATGAAGGATTTAGATTGCCAGACATACGTGACAAGTTTTAACATTATGTCCCGCCTAGTTCCTTATTTAGTCACCCCTGAACCTAAACGCATAGCGCGTTTCATTGGAGGCCTAGCACCAAAGATAAAAGGAAATGTTAAAGCATCTAGGCCAACCACATATAGGTCCGCAGTGGACTTATCCTTATCTCTCACCTTAGATGCAATCAGAAATAAGTCTGTTAAGGCTTCTGGTGAAGGAAAGAGAGAAAGAGAGGAAGAGAACTCTCATCGATCTGATAAGAAGAAAAAGGGAAGCTTAAGGAACAAAAAGGATTCCGAGTTTAGGAAAAACTCGAGTCAGCCTAATAACAGACCCAAGTGCAGTAACTGCAAAAAGCAACATACTGGGAAGTGTACAATTGACCCAGGTGCCAAACTGTGTGGAATTTGCAAAACCAAGGGTCACAAAACGTTAGATTGCAAGGGGTTAAAGAACGCCACATGTTACAATTGTAACGAGGAAGGGCACATCAAAACCAACTGCCCAAAGCTTATAAAGAAGCCGGGAAAGGCCCGGGAAATAAACGCATGAGTCTTCCGGGTGAACGCCAGGAGATGGTGCAGAAGGATAACTATATAGCAGGTACTTTTCCTTATCAAGCAGTTTATGCAGAAATTCATTTGATGCTGACACATGTGATTCAATAATGAACGATCACTGTTGAGAACCGTTGTCTCCGTCTTAGTAGGACTTCGGTCATTTAATACGAGATATAAATTGACCGATGATACTTTAGAAAAATGCTCCAACAAACCTTAGATGGATATTTTATATCTAATAGGAATCACTCTTTTCTGATATTCCTATGGCAAGCTTTCAAGCTACCTAAATTCTTTAATGTAATAAAGACAGATGTGACGTTTTGATCCTCTGTCAGAAAAGTGATGGACTAGGTCCAAAATCTTTAATGCCATTAATGGTCTTTTGCGACCTAGGCTAAGTAATATTAAAATATTTTAAATAATGTTCATTAAGAATGTTAATGCTTTAATAGCCTGTATAGGTTATTGACACCATGGCTAGTATATATTAAGGCCATCAGAATAAAAATATAGTAGTTGTTGGATTTCAACTAAGAAATTGTTTTTATTGGTGTTAGGAACCAATAGAAAGTAATGGCAAACTCGGATAAGACAACAGTCGATCGCGCCATTGATGGCACGACGCATGCTAATGATGCTGAAATTGTGAACCTTAGAATTTCCAAAGATATTCTTCAAACTATGATAGACGCCGCTGTTGGAAAAGCTGTGAAGAAGGCTGTGAGAAAGTTCAAGGAGCCCCATGCTGCTCGGTCCAAATTTTATCTATGACCACACTTCCTTACTCTTAAGGAGGATCCCGTTCATGCCTCTGATGCAAAGGATGAACTAAAAAGGAAAAGGGAGGTAGATGACTCCCAGAGTTCTAAGAAAAAGAACAAACAAAAGTCCGACCAGAAACCAGTATGTGGGACCTGCAAGAAGCGCCATTATGGGAAATGCAGGTTCGAACCAAAATCCAAATCGCAGCCCAGAGCTTGTGGAATTTGCAAATCTAGGGAACATAAAACCATGGATTGCAAGAAGTTGAAAGATGCAACCTGTTATGGTTGCAACGAGAAGGGGCATATCAAGACCAACTGCCCTAGGAATCAGAAGAAGCCCGAGTAGGCCAAGATAACAAACGCACGAGTTGTCAGGATGAACGCCCAAGAGATGGGGCAGAATAATAATAGTATAATATGTACCTTTCGTTATCAAGCAGTTTATGTAGAAACTTATTTAATACTGGCACGTATAAATATATTATGAATGATAAAGGTTGAGAACTGTTGTCTCCACCTGATTAAGACTCCGGTCGTTTAATGCCCGGTAGAAAGTGACGATGTTACGTCGAAAATGCTCCAACAAATCCTATATTGATATTAATATCTATTAGAAATCATTTTTCTAATATCCTTATAGCAAACTTTTGGTTGCATACTTAAGGACTCAATATAGTGAAAAAAAAAATCGATTGGTTGCCTTAAAAATCAAGCCCATATTGTGAGTGATAAGAAGCAATTAATTATCAAGACTCCTTATGAGACAACCCTCGTAATTACACGGGTCCGTACGATTAATTAATATTAAACAAAAAAAAATGGTGGAACTGACCGTCCCCGGAATCGAACCCGGGTCTAGGCCGGCCGCACCCTTTCGCGCGCCTAGCCAACTGAGCTAGGTGCCTAGTTTGTGAAAATCTCCATTCTAATTTAATATAAGCACTTGTACAATAAACTTCCTTATCATTTATCAATGATAATTTCTGCTAAGTGTCCTGTTTTTAATACAGGCAATAATAAATCTTCATGAACCATAAACTTAGCAGAATTTTTATCATCCACAAGGTATAACTACCAAGGAAACCATAGTAACCGATTCTTATAGATCGGCAAGAGATCCTTCCGAAAATCTAAGAGCACTCTATCTTTGCATAGAGTACGACAACATATGTTATTTTAATTATTTTTTTCTATCGCCTGCGAATGCCAAACTATGTTGATAAAAGTGTCATATGAGGATTGGCGTATCCTAGTGTGTCCCATAGATTATTTCCATGTCTGATCAGCATGGAGGTTTAATACATGGAACCCCTGAGATATCCCGATGGTCATATTGTACTAAAGTCGACTAGTAGTATTCAAGGAAGATATCCAATATAAAAGTGTCCTATAAGTATCTCTACTTAGGACATCCTTGCAATATAAAGAGAATGTATCTGACACCGACATCGATAGATAAACTCAAGCTTGAAAATACAGACACCTCTGACATCTCTGTGTGTCATAATTATCTTCTTCTAAGACTATCATGTTTACCTTCTGAGAAGCAAGTAGAGTTAAGATTAACATCCCGCTTAAGGTTAGAGTGTGGTAGGAACTCCGTGTTGATCATGGAATAATCGAAACCCTGATTAAGTAAATTTTAAGATATAGATTCATATAGCCTGATTCAATATCCGGAAAATTCGGTATGATTCATTAAGGAAGACGGTTCATTTTGCTTATGCATTGATTACCGCAACCCGAATTAGGCAACAATTAAGAATTGTTATCAGCTGCCCAGGATCGTCGATTTGTTCGACTAACGGCAAGGAATAGCTAATTCCTTAAGATTAGTTTTAAGCAATGGTTGGAATAACCATTTCACCTTAAGATAAGTTTTTTTTATAATAGTCGTTATATAAGTATCAAGGTGGCTCTTTCGGAGACCTTGTATAGATGAAATATCAAAACATCCGCTTGATGGACGAGACTTTGGGAAGTCCACTTATCAGGATCTGGAAGTTATATTGGAAACAATGAATAAGATCATGCAATTCCCTAGTCATCTATAAGATGCCAGTATTCGGCAGAATATCAAGAATTAATAAAAGTAGTAACTCTCCTAAGTTCTTGTTAAGGAATAAGGTTTAACAAAAGTGATCACCAGGAAGGGTGTGCAAATTTGTTAAATTATCAGGCTAGTTAAGCTCCGAATATGTAGTATCATTCGAAGGAAAATCGAATGTATCGAGATCAAATAGTTATAAGCTAAAACCTACTTAAGGAGCTTGGCGGAGCATACAATGCATTGTATACTAATGAATTGGGGATATGTTTCACCAATAAGTCAAGAAGCATTATCACATATTGATATGCAGATTTTGATATAACGAGCAACCGGTGTCGATTAAGGATCGACAGGTTAAGAAGCTCCAAAAGGATACATGACCTATTATAGAGGTCAGCTGGAGTGCCATAGAGGCCCAAATGTACTAAGGAAGGTTAAGTTCAATATAGGACAGGAAGTACTCCCTTTACTTTAAGTAAATCTCGAGGTCGAGATTTCTTTTAAGGGGGTGAGGATGTAACACCTCGAAAATTTACGCCCAATAATGTAGTGACACGTGTCATGGACTTAGAATATGTGAAAACATACTTTAGAGGGACTAAAGTTGACATTCAGTGAAACTGTGTGATTGTAAGGGTCCAAGGTGTCAACAATGGATAAATAAGTCCTATAATAACCCTACATGGTGTTTATAACCTTAAACGGATAAGTCATGGATCATACGAAGCGAGAAATGAAAGAAAGTGAAGAATTAAAAACTACAGGGACTAAAAGTGTCAACATGTTGAAATTTTACCTCTGAGTGATCTTTTGGCAAACCCGAAGCTTTATGATGATAAAATATACTCACTAGAATATGTGGTAAAAATTTCATGAAGTTTCGTTATCGTATGAGAAAGTTATGGCCAAAACCGTACAAGAAAGGTTAATTGCGTTATCGTGAATTTCATGACTTTTCGGGTAAGCGCAAAGCGAACCGAGGACTTTTCCATGTTTATAAAAGTCCCAAGGTTTATAAAGGTCAGATATAAGGGCCAAGAGTGCTAAATAAATAGCTTAAACACGTATCATAAGTTCAGGGACTAAAGTGCAACATTTGAAAACATTTAAAGCTGGTCGCCCATGCCCTCGCGCTGCGCGACGGTGCCTCGCGCTACGCGAGCACCTGCCAGCGACAGAAATGTATGCACAGGTGTCAGTCAGCCTGTTTTGCGAGTTGGTTCCAGCTGTGATCGATTATAGGACTCACCAATCAGCTTACATGCAATTTGGGGACCTTTGTTCACCTCTTATAACCCCTGCAACAGCCTTAATCAGATCAAAACTCCTTTAAAAGAACACCATTGTTGCAAAACCAAGAACACTTGAACTTTCAAAAATTCACAAGGCAATCTCTGGAGCTCTCTGGACGTGAAGACCACTTCCTAGTGATATCTAAGCTCTATTAGGACTTTTGTAAGTGTTTATAACTCCTCCAAATTCGTTCTAGCTTAGTGTGTTAACCGAAAGTCAAACCATCGTAAAACTAGTTTGACTTCATGATTAAACGAGATGTGCTCAGTATTTTTCAAATTGAAAGTACCCACATATTGGTATTTATGAGTGTAACAAACCCTCAAAAGGGTATTTTCAGATTTACACTCTAAGCATGTTAATTGTCGAGTCAAAGCCTTTCTTAAAAAGTCAACAGAATTGTTATTTGCAAATTTAAGCATGATTAGCAATATAGGGTACATGAAACCTGTTTGATCATCAAAATAACTTTATAATTAATGTAAGAATGTGTTTCAACATGTTGAACTCGACAATTTTCTGTTTAAACCCGAATCGGAACCGAAAGTCACATAAATTGACTTTTTCTTTGATTTTCAGTTCTGATCCGTACATGCATGTTAAGATCTGCATTAGAGCATATTTTGGACCAAGCTTCATGTATAAACAACCCTCCGGAATATTACATCTTGATTCCATACTTAACCGATTCATATGCATGTTTCCGACTTATGCTTAAATATGACTATTTTGCCCTTTTTGATATAAAAAGCGATTTTTGAAAAAGTGAAAGAGTAGAATCATTTGTTAGTAATTTATAAACATGCACCGAAAATTTGATATCAGTTTGAGGTCTAGATTAACGGTTATGCTTATTATCGTAATTTGCAAGCTTTATGTTACATAAATAGCGTAATTAGCGCATAGTCTATTTTAACCCACTTTTTGGTATCAAACTTTTTATACACTGATGTTATATAATATTTTGGGATTTTTAAAGATTTTTATTAAATTTTTGGCTAAGCATAACATAGGTCTTTAAGCTAAAATCGGTTAATACCGATTTTGCCCTTTTCGGTCATAAAACGAGTTTTACAAATCCTTTTGACCCTAAACCTTTTTCTACTGATTTTATTTGTTAAATAAAGTATGTTGAGCCTTCTGGAATTAAAAAAAATCCCAGCTTTCTTTTACAAACCCGGAAACGGCTCTAAATCGCCTTTTTAGCGTTTTCATCGCATAGTATGTACCATAACCATATTAAACATGTAAGGTTGGTACCTACTGATGTTCTTAACATATTTTTATAAAATAACAGTGAGTACAAGTTTATAAACCCAGGTTTCCAATTTTGACATTTTTAGCCCTTGTGAAATTACCAAAATACCCTAAGGTGCATAGTTTGGTTTTAAATGATATTTTCCACATATGGGTCATACCCTACTATTATAATATGTTAAAATAAGTATATTTACTGTATAGACCAGACCCGAAACTCAGATTTTTATTCAAACTCTTTTATGATCGTTAAAATGACCAAAATACCCCTACGGGGCTTATTTTGAGATTTAACTCGTTTTGGGCATAATAGAAGATATCATACTGATATCACAACATATTAACTTAGGAAACCTGTATATGACTCTTTTGGTTACTCGTTACGCACTTGTCGCGTTCGGATCGACTTAGGTGACTAGTTCATTTATATTAGCCGAAGCGAGTCAAACTTTATCATTTTTGTCTCCAAATCCAGAATGTGTTTAGTATACCCATATTATACAAGTCTTCAAACTTGTCGGGTCTAAATCACATTCTATCCGGTCTTCGCTTAATCGTGCGTTTGAACCGTATATTTCCTTAAGTCTAACCGGTCTAAGCTTTGGCTTAATTAAAGACCCGTTAGCATTCTAATTAATTATTTATGTCATCATTCCAGACTAGAGCCTTCCGGTAAATGGTACCTACGCTTACTTAAGCGAACACGGCTGAGTTATTAAATTCTTATTAACTAAGACAGGAGCTAGCTCAGGTAAATACTTTTAACTTATTTTCCTTTATACGGGCTTGGGGTACGGTATTATAAAGATACCGCTTGGTCGGGTGTAGAAACCTTTTGATCGGAGATGATTGAATTGCATAATCCCGTTTTAATTCGTATTGCTTGATAACAAATAACATTGGGGGTTAATGACCGTGTCCTGGATATCCTTGGCTCATTTTAAAAAGTGAATGGCCACGACGTAAGCACAAGGTGTAGACAAAACACCTCCTGTTGCATATGTAAAACGTATACTCACTCGTGAGGATAACTTCTTGTGAGATTATATTTGTGGTGTGTCGATTACTCTTGTCCGGCTTGTATTGTATTGTATTGTATAATCACCGGCCCTAAATGTTGGACAAACATGTAAATCGGATACAAGATTTTTATTAATAAAATTGTCCCAAGTTATAAAAGATTAATCTTGCCTCTGTGCATTTTAATCAATGTATCAAAATATTTTGTGCCGTTTGCACTCAAATCAATTTTCAAACTCTTTTCAAAATGAGTCAGTTAAATTGTATTTACCAGTGAAAACTGACGTATTTTTCCAAAAGGTTAAGTGACATGTACTGAACGTAATTGGCTAGAAGCTCAGGGCGATTATAAGGAATCTTGAAAGTCCTAGGCGTCTAAAGTCTGTTGAACAATGATTATGATTATTCGATCCGCCTGTGGATCTTTTTACTTTCCGTTGTAATACTCTGATATTACCTTATATTCGGATTGTAATATATTTATCTTTTGCTTCCGCTGTGCATTTATATATTGTGTTGTTTGACTATGATGATATCAATTACGTCACGATACTCCCCCACCGGGCCCACCGGTGACACGTGGAATTTGGGGTGTGACAACCACCCACCACCATCACAACACCATCATCCACCACCATCATCCATTGTCCATCGTAGAGTGTGTGAGTCGTCTCGGGATCCAAGATTGGTCGTAAGAGTTCTTGACAATCAAGGCCATGTTTGCCTAAGTCTCTTGCATCACTTGGTGAAGACAAAGTGTCTAGTATAATACTTTTTATTTCTAATCTTTTGCACTTTTTATTTGGTTTTGTATTAATGACTTTAATAACTAGTTACTTATGTTGAAGGTGATCTTTCCTTATCGTTTGTCCGTGGTGTCTTGGCATTATTTTACTGTCTATATAAAATAAAAGATTTTCACCATTCATATCTCCACGGTCTATATGGAGGTATGTTGGCTACCTGGTCGGGGGGTTAAGGGAACGGTTTGGTAAAGGTCTTGCCATTGTTCAGCGTTTAGAGGTCCTGCAATGGACCTGGGTCAAATTTAGTAGGACCTCCTTCAATACTTCACGGTATTGGATGGCGGGGGTCCAAACTCTTTGATCCCCTCATAAGTTAACTACTATTAATACTATAACCCGGCTATTTAGGACTGTATCCCTGCTGACTCAGACTACTTAGTCGAGGGTAACGTCACCGCCAAAAGCGGGGCCTACCACAATACTGCTTTAATAACTTAATTCATTATCTTCCAATAATCCACCCTTTTAGAATTGTATCCTTGCTGACTCAAACTACTGGGGTGAGGGTAACGTCACCTTCAAAAGAGGGGCCTACTACAATAACTAAGATAATCTCTTAATTATGTGCAAAAGTGCGGAAATAATCAAAGGTTATACTAGATACGAGTCGGAACCAAGTGATTCATCTTGTCTATCTGTTTTTATTTTATTTTTATTTTCAGCATTTTAGTTAGTTTTTTATTTTTCTTAGTTTAAAACAATTTTTCTAAACTTTTTATTTTGATTAGACGTTGAGGATAAACCGGTATTAAAAGCTCTTGTGTCCTTGGACGACCTCGGTATCTTACCAACGCTATACTACACTCAGCGATGGGTGCACTTGCCCATATGTGTGTTTAGTGTTAGTGAAATATCGTGTTTTATAAATTTAAAACTTGGCTAAAATAAGTGTTAAAAAGGGCTTAAAATATACACCTAATATATACGACACTTCACACGCATCAAGTTTTTGGCGCCGTTGCCGGGGACACAAGGATTTTAAGAAAGTTAGGAATCAACGGCCTAATCACCTTTTATTTTTCTTTTTAATTTTTTAGGATTTACTTAGTTTTTCAGCTTCTGCAGAGCTCAGCACGGGCCGTGCCCGCTGAACACGCCCCCGTGCTCAATCATTGGAACTGGCAATCCTGTTTTACGTCAGACAGTAAGTTGAACACGGGGCCGTGCCCACTCAACACGCCCCCGTGCCCAAGTTTCAGTTACTGAAAACAGAACCGTTAGATCCCGGCGGTTGGTAATTTCTGACATAAACATGAGTGATAGTAATTGTTTTTACTTTCGGCACTCTTATGGTACGTGGTGTCAATTATGTGGTGGCAAACATGAAGAAGTGAAATGCTACTTTCTAAATTATAGGCCCCACTACATGGACCCACCAACTTCTCACAACCTTAAGAGGGGTGAAAGTAAAAATAAGCACTATTTCTCCCTCGAATGCGCCCAGCCAGATATTCTAGGGGAAATGCTCCTTGATGAGTTGTTTCAAATAGAAAAGCTAATTCTGAATTGGTTAAAAGAGCTTAGGAAGGATTTTATTGATCCACCCCAAGACGATAACCATGAAGAAATGTTGGAACCGCATTCCGACAACCTCGTTGCTCCCGAAAATACCTTCGTTCCTAGCAAAACTTGGACGATAGTCGTCCCTGTGTCGATTGTGCCGTGAAGGACTCTCCATCGACTTCGTTCGGTGCATACACAGACCTGAGCGATTCGGCATACACCTTCTTTAACAAGAGCCCGGGAAAGGGTTGGACTTGTCCACCTAGAATGAAAATAGGAATTACCCTCACCGACAACCTCTTGCGTTCTCGCCTTAGTCTAGGACAATTAAGGTATCTTAGGCACTTTGGGGTTGTTCCAACCAGTAAGGATCCACCCGATTTCGACGAGATCCTTGAAGTAGCAAAACTCCATAAAACAGCCTCCAGACACGGGGCCGTGTCCAGGTCAACACGCCCCCGTGCTCACCAAAAAGATTCTCTGCTGATTTGGTCAGAATACGGACAAAATGTGTCAGGATTTTCTCTGCACACGGGGCCGTGTCCACTGGACACGGGGCCGTGCCCAGTGCGCTGTCGTTTTCTTTAAATGCAGCCTGATCCCTGCTCATTTGACCACTTCAATTGACAAAGATTCCTGGGATTTTCACTCATACCATCCTAGGTAAGTGCTAAAAGAAGGTTCCAAAGGAACCTCTTGTCCCTTCCACTTTTACTCATTTCCTCCTCTTTCAAAAATTTTTTCAAAATTTCCTCCATGGAAGCTTGGAAATCCCTTGATTCCAACCCTCTATGTGAAGTTTGTAAGATTATTTGCTAAAGATTCTTGTTTAAAGTTAGTTGTATAACTTTGTTTTAAATTATCTGAGCTTAAAACCCAGAAAAAAAAATCATGAAAATAATTTAAAACTCCAAGATTCTTTAGCCAAAAATCCTGCAGACAAATGGACACGGGGCCGTGCTCAACGAGCACGGGGCCGTGTCCAGGGCTCTGTTTTGTAAAAATTTAGCTTTCTTCGGTTTCCTTCACAGAAAATGGCAAGCAGAACAAGTGGATCATCTTCAAGAAGTAACCGACAAGGGAGGAGATCTTCAACAGCAGAAGACTCTCTTGTAAACTATGTTTACGCTCTAAGGGAGGCTATTGATGAAATGACGGGAGTGGAGGAAGCATTGGTCGACCGTATCAACCATCTTACAGTGGGGCTGGAGGGCTATCTCCATGAAGTGAACCTCTTGCACCAGAGGTTGAACCTTCTCGCTTCCCCGCCTTTGGTACCTATAATAACCCAAAGGGCGTGGAACATGGTACCCGAAGTTATCATTCCAGCCGAATGGTACGCCATGCACCAAGAGCCTCCGCGAAGAGTGGTGCAAGGAGTCCCGGTGAATGTTCCCCCTCAACCACCAGCTGCGGAGGAAAATGAAGCCGCATTCTTCCTTCCTAGGGAGATCGAAGAATGGCTTTAAACAACGTTTAGGGAAAAATCCATTCGGCTAAAAGTCCTACTACATCGGGAAACTATTCTCGAAATTTTCTTAAAAATAGTAGAACTCCTTATGATAACCTCGTGTACCTGCTGACCTATTTATTTAAGTTTTAATTTTATTTAGGTTTATGTAAGTTCTCTCTATGATGAAATGAAATGATGGTTTTAAAGTTTGGATGGTTTTTAATGAATAAAACACACTCATGGTGGTAAAGGATGAAAAAGGGAACGAGAAAAATGAACTCATGCACAAGAACAAGGCAACCCGACAATTCTCTCCAGTTCAGAAGGTTCAACACGGGCCGTGCCCAACCAACACGGCCCCGTGCTGAACCACCTGCAGAAAACGCCCAGTTCAGGTAACTGGACACGGGCCGTGTTCACCCAACACGCCCCCGTGTCCAGACTTCTGTATCTCTTATTCCAATTTTGTTACTGGCACTTGAACACGGGGCCGTGCCCGGATAACACGGGGCCGTGTTCAGCGCCCAGTAACACAAATTTTTGCTTTTTAAACACTATTTTACACATCTAATCAACCTAAAAATTTATTTTTGGGACACATTGAGGACAATGTGTAATTTAAGTGTGGGGGGGATGCTAAAACCTTGAATTTTGCAAGTCCTAAATACAAGCCTTACACAAAACTCTATTGGAACCGCTAATCACCCCAATTTTTTTCAAAAAAAAAAATTCATTTTTTTACTTGTCTAGGTTTAACTCGGGAAATTCAAGTTCTCAAAAAGGTTATATTTTTACGAATTTACAACCGATAGCGTAGTGATAAAAAGAACCAATATAAGAAAATTATGAAAAAGGCATGACAAACTTAGTTAAAATTTGATTATATATACTTGATCACATAAAAACCCATTCCCACAAAAGTGAGTTTTGAGCCTTTATTGAGCATACAAATTTACATCTTTAGACTAAATGCTCATTTTTCGTTTCTTGTGTGAATAGCCGCTTGGTTTTTACAACTCTAGAACTTG
This sequence comes from Helianthus tuberosus, assembly GCA_030545235.1. Lineage (NCBI taxonomy): Eukaryota > Viridiplantae > Streptophyta > Magnoliopsida > Asterales > Asteraceae > Helianthus > Helianthus tuberosus. The sequence continues at coordinate 61,059 of JARYGA010016244.1, forward strand.
CCATGACGATACATTCCCGGTCCTTATCAACTTAAACCCGAGTAAGTAAATGATGGAGGCATTAGGACTAACCCTTTTTATTTCTACACCATTATTTTTTCTTTTTCGTTTACCACCTACCCAAAAATCCCCCTAGTTAGCCCCTTTGAGCCTAAACCTTTTCATTTCATCACCCAAACCAAAAACCCTTTTACCCACCAAAACCTTTTTCATTTTTTAACCCTTTGTTTTAGTAACAAGTTCGGTTTTTCGTATGATCAAAAAAATAAATAAATAAATAAAAAATTTGTGTTATTGATGAAGCAAAAAGAAAATAAACAAACAAGTTCATCAAAAATAACTTTGTTTGAATAAAAGCTTCATCAAAATAAAAAGTTACAAAAAAAAAAAATATAGAAAGTCTTACGAAAACCGACACTTGTTACGCTTTTCGCCCTTTTTTTTCTACTAACCACTAACCACTATCCCAACCACCTACCTTTAACCCAAGCTTAACCCTTAACCCACAAAGTCCTCTTGATATTTACAAAGGTATAAAAGTTAAAAAGGAGGAGGATCGATTGCTTGGCAAGCTTATGGTAGGAATAAGTTCCATGCCGCTCTCGAGTGATTCACTAAAAATACACCTTCGGCCGAGTGTGAGTGATTTCTCCCGTGAGGTATGTGAACTTGTATATAAATGGAATTTTAAAAAAGGCATGTTATGCCCAAATAAGTAATTTCTCCTATGAAACGTTCTAAATAAATCATTACGAATAGGATTGTAAATAAATAAAAATAAAACCCAAAAAGATCTTGGACATCCCGACACTCTACGACAAGCCCAAAACCTTCTCTTCTACCTATTCCATTTGGGAGTGTAAGCCACATATTAAAGAGTTTTGCTTGAGGACAAGCAAAAGTTCAAGTGTGGGGGTATTTTATGTGTGTAAAATGCAACATATAAATTACATCAAATAAGGCATAAAACTAACCCTTTTTAAGTACTAATATTGGAAAAAGAGTGTTTTTGTCTTCCTTTTGTATTTTCAGGATTAAATGAGCTCAAAAACGCAAAAGAAGCAAAAAGACAGCTAAATCCAACATAAATACAAGAAAAGGAACATTAGTGGACTGCCCGACCCCTCAACGACACCTTCCAAAGCAAAATAGAGAAGGCAGAAGTCTGAACACGCCCCGTGCTCACCCAGCACGGGGGCGTGCCCAAGAAGCAGCAGAAAAGACAAACCTATAGAAGCTTCTATTGCCCACCACGGGTCGTGCCCAGCGGACACGGGGGCATGCCGAAAGTACTGCAGGCGCATTAATTGTAATTGCGAATTACAATTAATGAGGAGAGAGAGTGTCAGACAGGCACGGGGTCGTGCCCAGCGGACACGGGGCCGTGCCCAGCTCTCTGTTCAGCCTATAAATAGGAGTGCTTGGATTCATTTCATCTCATCCCTTGGCACACCACCTCTCTCACACTTCATCCACCACCCACCACCATCATCCATTGTCCATCGTAGAGTGTGTGAGTCGTCTCGGGATCCAAGATTGATCGTAAGAGTTCTTGACAATCAAGGCCATGTTTGCCTAAGTCTCTTACATCACTTGGTGAAGACAAAGTGTCTAGTATAATACTTTTTATTTCTAATCTTTTGCACTTTTTATTTGGTTTTGTATTAATGACTTTAATAACTAGTTACTTATGTTGAAGGTGATCTTTCCTTATCGTTTGTCCGTGGTGTCTTGGCATTATTTTACTGTCTATATAAAATAAAAGATTTTCATCATTCATATCTCCACGGTCTATATGGAGGTATGTTGGCTACCTGGTCGGGGGTTAAGGGAACGGTTTGGTAAAGGTCTTGCCATTGTTCAGCGTTTAGAGGTCCTGCAATGGACCTGGGTCAAATTTAGTAGGACCTCCTTCAATACTTCACGGTATTGGATGGCGGGGGTCCAAACTCTTTGATCCCCTCATAAGTTAACTACTATTAATACTATAACCCGGCTATTTAGGACTGTATCCCTGCTGACTCAGACTACTTAGTCGAGGGTAACGTCACCGCCAAAAGCGGGGCCTACCACAATACTGCATTAATAACTTAATTCATTATCTTCCAATAATCCACCCTTTTAGGATTGTATCCTTGCTGACTCAAACTACTGGGGTGAGGGTAACGTCACCTTCAAAAGAGGGGCCTACTACAATAACTAAGATAATCTCTTAATTATGTGCAAAAGTGCGGAAATAATCAAAGGTTATACTAGATACGAGTCGGAACCAAGTGATTCATCTTGTCTATCTGTTTTTATTTTATTTTTATTTTCAGCATTTTAGTTAGTTTTTTATTTTTCTTAGTTTAAAACAATTTTTCTAAACTTTTTATTTTGATTAGACGTTGAGGATAAACCGGTATTAAAAGCTCTTGTGTCCTTGGACGACCTCGGTATCTTACCAACGCTATACTACACTCAACGATGGGTGCACTTGCCCATATGTGTGTTTAGTGTTAGTGAAATATCGTGTTTTATAAATTTAAAACTTGGCTAAAATAAGTGTTAAAAAGGGCTTAAAATATACACCTAATAAATACGACACTTCACACGCATCAATGCTGTTTTAGGCCTGTAAACAAAAGTATACATGATTAAGTATCCGAATGACGGTTTTACGGCCGAAAACGCATAAAATGGGGATAAAATGGGGCACTAAAATATGTGTAAATTAGCGAATATCACGCATAATTCTCTATAAAAATCAAACATGCATTTTCATCCGATGTTTAACATTTTAATCCTCTCTTAGGCATTTTAACGAACACCTAGCGGGTCTAATTTTTATCTAACTAGAATCAAGTTCATAACTTGTTATTTTCGCCAATTTTATTCACACATTTCGGTTCCATCATGTCAAGCATGCATACAAACATTAAAATCATCATATAGATACCAAGTAATGCTACTTGTGATAGTTATAATTCTAGTATTCATCCTATTTTGCAAAACCCACTTAACCTATGAATGGGTTATCATAAATTTCATAATTTTAGACATGATTCCTGCAATTATCAACTAGTATTAATTCTTAAACTTGTTTTCATTACAAGTTCCATCTATACTTCACATAATCAAGCTCAATTTCGATTTTCCCAATTTGTCTAGAATTTGAGATGAATAAAAATAAAACTAAAATTTGCATACCTTATGATCCCTTCAACGAGGTGATCACGAATTTGTGTTTGAAAATCGATTTAGACTAGATTGGAGCCCTCAATTTGGTGAAAATTGCAAGACTAGGGATCGGTTGGGAGCTCTTGTTCGCCCCTATGTTCTTGATCGACCAGACACACCTAAGTGCGTGTTTGGTGTGGTTTATTTTTATTTTAATCATTCAAGTTTCCATTTTATCAGCTTAGGTCCCTTAACTTTTTGTTTTATTGATTAATTTAGGAGTTTCAATCCACTTATTTGGCATCACAAGACTCGTAACTAACTGGGTTATCTATTCCTAGTTAGTTTGTTCTTGTTTATTTAATACTTTATAATTCTAATATAAAGTTTTATATTTTCGGGGTGTTACAACACAGGAGCGGCTTGGTCCTGCGCTTGGTTGGGGATAGGGTTTTGAGCTACCACGGCTTGGTTTTGATTGGCCATAGGCGACCTGCGGCAGTTTTGAGAAAAATGTCCATATAGATTACAGTTGGCGCACTTGCGGCACGGAACATTAGGAGGGTGATGGTATTGGCATTGGCCACACTTGGGTTGTGTCCCAGTGTAACCTTTGCGTGTAGGGTCAATATTAGAAACAGTAGGCATGGCTTGTAAGGGTTGATGGTTTGGCGGAGTGATGACCGCGCAATTCTGGCTTGAAGCCTTCCGCTTCTTGCCTCAGGTTTTCTTGGTGGAAGAAGAGGGTTCAATAGCGGGTTCAACGGTGGCTTGATGGGCGGTCTTCAACGGGGCTTTTGTGGCATTTCTACGCATGACGTGGTTGCTATTCAAACGGGCGGCCAAACGAAAGGTTTCCTCAATAGTTGCTGGGCAAGCAGCCTCTACGAGGTTCATGAACGAATCGGGTAAATAATGGATGTATTTGTTGATGGCTTTTTTTAGGTGTATCAACTTGGCTAGGACACAGGATGCTAATTGTATGAAATGGAGGGTTAAACCATCATTGTCGTCATCCACTTGCTTAAGGTGCCAAAATTCACTTCCCAATTTTCTCAGCTCGTGCGGCAGACAAAATTCCTCCTTCATAATATTTTTCAATTCAGCCCATGGCAAAGCGTGGGCGGCGTCCTCACCTCTTGTGCTCCGTCCAAAGGTCCACCAATCAAGCGCCCTTGATCGGAACACCCCTGTAGCATTTTGGGTGCGCAATTCATCTGGACAACCACTCTGACGAAAAGTGATCTCCATGGCGTCAAACCAAGTGAGTAGTGCGGTAGCACCATCCTTTCCAGTGAATTCCAATGGTTTGCAAGCCATGAATTGCTTGAAGAGAAAAGGTGTCCTTGGTTTCTCCACCTTGGAGTCCACCGAGCCATGAGGTGAATCGGGGTTGGTTTGAATGCTGCAAACGATGCCGGGGATAACTCGAGCCATTTTATCGGCCATTTGTTCAGCAATTAGGCCTACGAGTTCCTTTTTGGAGATGGAACCTGAGCGAGAACCCTTCTTGGACTTGGGCTTTTCGGACGAACTTAAAGAAGGCATCTAGAAGTTTGAAAGAAAAGAAAAGGATGAGACTTGATCATAAATTTTAAAACAAAGTTTTTGCATGTAAAAGCATGTAAGTGTTCAAGTGTCACGTATAATTCACATAAGCATAAGGTTGCAACATGTAACCACAAGTATAATCACGTAAGAATGCGTAAAAAAAGGATTATAAATTTAGTTTGTTCACTTGAATTATTATCGTTATTGATTGCGCAAGACGTGCGAATTGTGTAACGGTTTAAAACGAACGAGGTAACAAGTATAAAATCACATATAAATTAATTCACATAAAAGAGGCTCTCATAAAACATAGAATTGTTTCGGGTTTAGAAACTTCGACTATTCCAAAGTGAATCAAAAGTCCTTTCAAATTAGAGAAACGTACTTTGGCCTATAGGTAAGATACTCTCGTCGAGAAGCGATTAACGGTATCTTACCCTGCCAGTTACTACACGTCTCTAATCGATTGAAACAATCGAAACTTTGGCGAGATCGAAAATCGAGGAATGAGACTTAATCGACAAGGTGCGGGTTTCACCCCTAACTTGACAATTTCGTACCCTAATGTGGTTGGTACTCGTCGGGTCCAAATATAATTTCAACACTTTGACGAGGGTCCACTAGAGTTTGAATTGGAAATTTACCATTAAGATGTGGATTTCACTCCTAGCTTAATGGCGAAATTTCGTGCAAAATAAGAATAAGCGGAATGAGAGTCGTTCACCAAATTGTGGGTTTCACGCCTATTTTGGTAAACTCGTCTCTTTTGTATAAAGAGTGTCTTCAAGTCTTCAAGTGTATTGTGTAAAATGTCTTAGGAAAGACATTATGTATATATTAAGACCAAAAGAAGAGGAAGAAGCAAAGTAGGAAGAATAAACATTTTAAGCAAGAATCAAGAATGGTAAAAAATATGGTTCCTACTATAGACTAGGTCGAACATGGCAATTTGTCACACCCCGACTCACAGCGGAAGCGCACGCGGGGGGCAACAGACTCATGGAACAGACACATTCTTCACAAACATGTTATATTATACATAACGTGTTTCGTTTACGTTATTTATCAACACAACAACACGTAAGTGACAACTCGGTTTCCCACAAGTAATCTTGTGCTAGTAGTTATGCATCTATTCACGTACTATCCATTCTCATAACTCGGAACTCCTACAAGTCTATTCCTCCTTTGCTTTGCCTGAAAAACATGTTACAATTTGGAAAAATCAGCTAAACATAGCTTAGTGAGTTTCACTGTTTTAGTTTGTATTAAACAGATGTAATTATAGTTCAAGTTGGCACATCTGATATCATGTATATATATATTCTTAGCCCACAAGTGAAGCCTTGACTATCACCTCAACCACGTGGTCAACCACCACGACACTGCCCCTGTGTAGCTATGGCTAGTACCCCATAGCCTATGCTCAAACATGTACAATTGCGTATGTATCATATGGCGTTCCTGGCCATCGCAATTGGGTTTGTCGGACCAATAGTACTATTTACACATTCACCGGCCTACGGTTAATCACTTAGGTCTGTGGGGACTTTTCATGTACTAGTGTTTACTCAGATAATTCACATTATATCATGTATATATGTGCACGTATAAATGTATGTAACATGCATTTCACCCCATGTAAAACAGAAAACAGTTTGAAAATGGGGAAGGAAAACTCACAGTGTATGCAGTAGTTTCACACAAGATGTAAATAAGCAACTGAGTCAACTTCTAGAATCACATATGCAAATATGGACTTACGTCAGTATCTAAGTCGGTAACAGGTATAACTTGGATTCGGTCAGGAGTTTTCACTCCAGATTGAGCCTATACGATACTGGTATGGTGATGGAGGTCAGGGTAGTATTAGTTTTCAGTTTGGCTTCCGGGCATCGGTTCGCGTGCCAGCCAATGTCAGTAGTTTAACATGTTCGGATAATGGTACGGGAATACCAATAATGCCAACACGTTGTTATTTAAGAATGATTAACTTTTCATTAAAGGAGTTTGGGTGTTTGGGGAGTCCAGGTTGCCCAAATTTGAGTTTCCGTTTCTACCGTCGGGGATTTCTCGAAATGGTATTGGACACACCCCGAGTGTCCAATCCGCCCTGGAATCTCCCAGAATATTCCCCGTGTTTTAATTATAGTATATGTCGGGTTGGGTCAGTTCCCAGTTCCGGCAAGTTTGTTATACGGTAAACTACCGAAATTGATTTAAAATAATCCATTTTTAATCCCAAAAATTTCCATTTAACTTATAATTTGAATAAAAATCGGTACCTTTTTATATTACTTAGTAAAAATCAGTAGATTATGGGAAAAATTCATGGGGATTTATTTTGGCCTTTTTCTTGTCTAAATAAATTATTTATTAAATCATATTTAACCACATAATTAATATTAATTTTACTCAGCGCTCAAAAATCCCAAAAAGATTCCTGGACATCCCTTATGGTTCCAAAAATGTCTCCAAAAATTTTAATATTTTTCCGATTTCGTTTCGGTGCGTTCCCGGCTACCGAAAATTCGCGAAAACGCGGATTTTTAACCCAAATCAAAACTCAACCAATGGACTCCGAATTTTCCCAAAACATTCCTCATATGTTTCTTAGTGTCTCTGTAAAATGTGGTGATTTATTGAATCCATTTGGTATTTTTTACAGAATTCTTTTTTTAAAACAGTCAAAAATTCACCAAAAATCATAAACAATTACAAAAATTCTAAACTTTTACTTGGACCTTCCTAACACTACTCTTCATCACCAAACCAAATTTCAGCTCAATACAAGTATCACGAACAAAGTTATTGTCTAAACAATATTCTGCCTATGCTAGTTTCGAGTTTCGAGCGATATACCTAGCGATTTCTTCAATTCCGAGTGTTTTTCTTGAGTCCAGAAGTATGTATGGACTATATTCAGTACCTAAGCATCAAGTGCAATCCAAATATGCTAGAACTTAGATCAATCAAGCTTTGATTCCATGTTTTTCGGTTAATCGAATAATTACGTGATTTTTGTCAAATAAGGTTTGATTAGGGTAGCATAACCCAAAGATTTGTAACCATGGCTGCCATATAACACCAGGGAACTCTCATGGTGTTCTTATTCAACCTATAACTTGTTTAAAACTCAAAATTTCATGGATTAAAATAGTTGTTCAAGACCTAAATCAAGTTTAAATCAAGAAATCATGGTTAAACTATATGAAACAAGGCTAATACCTTTAATTTGATGGTGTTTAGGGCAAGATCAGCTGAGGAAAGGTGAAAGGAAAGCAGAATTGTTGAGATTTTTTAGTGGAATTAATAGAAAAAAGATGAAAAAGAAAGATATATACAAAGGGGGTGTTTGGCGGTTTGGGGTGGGCCCCCTAGGGCCACCTCATGCCTAGAAAATTGAATTAAAAGATAATAGTTATCCTTCGGTGAGTGTTTAGGTTCATTTACGGGTCCCGGGTGCGTTCTCGATTTGCGTGACAGACTCCGTTTTGAGCGTAATTAGTGTCAAAAGACTCGGTTTTAAAAATCATGAATAACCGTCTTTAAATCCGAACCCGGTTACGTTTTAATCATATAAGACTCGTATTAGGATGGTTTAAGTGTTTTTAAGCTTGATCGATCGTCCCTTGCACGTTTGATTGCCTTATGTTATTCCTGAAACGAGAGCGTTTCCCTAACCGGGAAGCTACTTCGTTTTACGTGCCCAATCTCAGATTGGTTTCAAACCTTATGTCACTGTCTATGGTACAAAATTAAGTTGTTCCTGGAACTCGAAATCTTAAATAATACTACCGATAGCCTAATAATCACTATCAAAGGTTTAGTGCGCTGTTAAACGGAAAACTCCGGTTTAACACGTGTTTAAAGTCTAAGGACACCAACTTCGCACTGTTGGTCCTTATTAGTGTCATGTCAGTCATAACGTGTTCTCGGTTTCCTCCGAGACATAACGGATATCATTTAATCAAGCATATAAGTCACACATGTTTTTAGGGTTTTCGCACAATTAAAGTGTTAAGTAGGCTTTAGGGTTTTGGACCGTTTAAGGTGTACCTAGTTTCGTCATGGTTGTCACACAATTATACCTAATTCCCTATAGTTATGGCTCTGATACCAATCTGTCACACCCCAACCAATGGCGGAATCATCAGAGCGGGATGAAAAAGATTGCAAGAGACTTCATAAAACTATTTGTGACAATATTTAAATAAACCCATTTCATTTCACAAATATCAAATTGTCAAACATTACATAAATTCAAATAACAACATGTTCAAAACGTAACAATAACAAAATTTGATACAACATATTAAACCTAGCACATCTATATTTGTATCTAAGCATCATCGCTACTTCATTTCATATCAATCATCATCCACAACCTGTAACATGTTTAAAATAAAGTTCAATGCAAAAGCAAAGGCGAGTATACAAGTTTAATACGTACATAGCATAAAAGATCATTTTAAACGATTCCTCATAGTAAGCATGTGATTCAAGATAAACATTAAAATCGGCCTGTGTCTAACATATCAAACCAATGATGAAACGCAATAAGCTCATGACATAAACTCAAGTCTACGGGCGGTGCATTAATCCTATAGCATTATATATGTCACGGATAGGCTAGTACGAAGTTAATGATAAGTCTAACACAAGATTTAATTAACCCAAGTTTAAAGTATCAAGAAATCACGTATATAAGCATCTCATAGGAATGTTTGTGCATTTATGTAAAATGTTCATGTGTAAGTTTTAGTAAGTAAACATGTTACACCCCAAAAAGTGGTAAACGTAAAGCGGGGAATTCGAGTATACTCACAGTATTGCAAGTTGTTCCTACTTGAATCCGAGAGTAAGTTGGTTAATTAGGGTAGAGCACCTTGTCCTTCTACAAGAGGAAAAACATAGGTGTATGAGTTTGGGGAAATCGGAGGGTTATAGATTCGGAATTTAAACAACATGAAAATAACATATAAAAATAATCACCTAGTACATATGATACTTGTTCTTGACACTAGAAAACTCTAAGGAGTTTAAATGTTTTCATGGAACAAGGTTCCATTAGAATCGTGACAAGTTATCATAGTCTAGTACCTTGACAGATGAACACTAGTTCATCATCCAAGATTCGATTATTCGGATAATATGTTTATGTATTATATAGGTTATATTAATATGTCCAATAGTTTAATAGTTCAAGCATGAGGTAGAAGATAAAAATCTTCATTTAAGGTCCTCTAAATATCATAGAAATCTTGTAGGAGGTAGGAAGAACAATTCTTCCAATTAGGCACCTCTAAGTGTTCACCACTACACTTGATGTAAAACATTAAAGGATGGTCATGAACTATAAGTAATACAAGAATATTAAACATTAATCTATAAGAAATCATCAAGAAATGTTTGGATTTTATGTAGGACAACCCAAGTTAATCCCTAATCACACATACATCAAGTCTTGAACTTGAACATCACGTGTGAGTTAAAAACCCTAAACAAAACAGAATGTATGTGAGATTTAACCTCTGATTTTGAATGTCTCAACCTTTTTTTAAGCCTAACTAACCATAGAAGTGGTTATAAGCATAAGTACATAGGTTTGAGATGAGTTAGACTCAAGTTGAACAAGTTTAGTAAAGATTAGATGAAATCAGAAATGAACAGTGAACTTTGGATCCTTTTTGGCGACGTTCCAGGGACTTATTTACTGTGAAAAACCCATGGAATCGAATCTAAGGTCAATCCAAGCACATAGGAAAAAGAATGAGGTAAAACGGACAAGAAACGAGTGAGTTATGCTCACTTTAGTGAAGCTTGGTGAATCTGTCCGAACTTCTAATGTTGCTGTGAATTTAGAGTGATCTGGGAGTGATTAGAGAGAGTTGAGAGTATTTAGAAAAGTGAAAATGGCTTGGAGATGACTTGGTATTTATAAGGGCTTAATTCGAAAGCGCATCGAGGCGGCTCGCGACAGACAGAAAGCCTATGCAAATCCAAGGAGGAAACCTTTGGAGTTTCAAGTTGGGGATATGGTTTTGTTAAAGGTTTCACCCTGGAAGGGTGTGGCACGCTTTGGAAAGCATGGGAAGTTGAATCCGCGTTACATTGGCCCATTCAGAATACTGCAAAGGATTGGGCTTGTAGCCTACAAATTAGACCTACCTGCTGAACTCAATGGTGTTCATGATACATTCCATGAATCCAATTTGAAAAAGAGTCCAATCCAGGAGACAGTGATCATTCCTGCTGACGAAGTTCATATCGACGACACGCTCCACTTTACCGAAGAACCCGTCGAGGTTACGGATTGGAAAGTTAACAAAACACGCAGAAGTAGTGTCAAGCTCATCAAAGTTCGATGGAATGCAAGACATGGGCCAGAATTCACGTGGGAACGTGAGGATCGCATGAAGGAAAAATACCCCCACTTATTTCCCCAGACCCCTGCAACTAGAAGCAGAGCCTAAAATTTCGGGACGAAATTTCTCTAACGGGGGGAGAATGTGACAACCCTCACAATTACAGGTATCCGTACAATTAATTAATATTAAATTATGTGCTTAATGATTGTGCTTGTTTACAACTGACAATTTAAACTGCTTTATGATTTCTATATCATACAACCCTTAGTGACATACTTGATGCACCAAGCACAGTTAGCACAGTGAGCGGATAACTCAGAAACATGCTGACGATGCCAGCACATAGACAGACTATATTTTGAGGCCTAGTATAAGCCAGAGTCAAGGTACTACACTAGTAGGGAGTGTAGGGAAGTAAGGATCACAAAACCACGTCACTAGGTGATAGCTAAAGTGTCGGGAAGTGCCTAAAACCCACTTTAAGTGCAAAATTCAGCATTTAAATATGCTAGTCACTTGCAAAATATGGTAAAATGGTCCTGTATGCTTTCCTAAGTGTCGGGAATTAAAAGGGTCACTAAAAGTTACATAAAGGACACTTTATGTTATCACTTAGCACTTTAACGGGACGGTATATAACCGGACAACCGGACATTACCCGGAACACAAAAATATTATTAAAAACATTGTTACACTTTTTCTGAACTTGTATTGGTTCCCGTACACTATAACACCTTACATAATACCCGGTACCCGCTAAACACTAGACATAACATTAAAACTCCCACTAATTAATTTATTTACCCACAAAATTTACACTTAACCCCCCCCCCCCACTTCAGAAATCACGGCCACATGTATACAATTCAAAGATTCCTTCCAACTTTCTTTTCCCCATGCCATTCACTTAGAAATTGCAAGAATATTCTAAGGATTGGAACTTGTGAGAATATGTTTTAGAATTTAGTGATTTGTAAGAAGCATGCACAGCAAATTCTTCCCTTCCCTTACATAGTTTCGGCTGAACCCTCTACCATACATTACAAATTATTTTGTTTCAAGTTCAAGTATTCCAAACTCACTACAAGGCGCACAAAGGTGATTTACGAAGTGTGGAGCTCACGGATCATCAAGGACCTCTACCATAAGCTTTTACCCATTCATTTTTCTCTAGTGTTTCTTCCCTAGCCATTGTGCTAGTTGTAAGTCTTCGATTTAACTCTTGAATCACTTCTACGTGGATTATTCGAAAGATTGTAGTTAATGTTTAACACAAGAACATAAAAGAGAATGAACTAGAAAATGGACATAAACTTACATAAAATCTGGTTGGATTAAGTTGGTATAAGCATGCATGTTGTTTAATCATTGATTTCTCGATAAACCCGTTGTTAGAACAATTGTTGACGCGTTTTAGTAACATTTACACTCTAAAAAGGCATGCTGATTAGCATTTTCAGCCAACTTCAACTGGCTGTAACTGGATCATTATAAATCGAAAAACTGATTTTCTAAAGCCTAAATTATGTATTTTTGAAAACAGATCAAATGGCACTGGAATCATAATTTTTCAAGGTCATTTACTATTTTTAAAGGATTGTTTTTGGACAGCAGCTCAAGCTGCATTTTTACTGCAGAAAATGTGTGTTGTATTCGGAGTCATAACTTGAAACCTGGGTAGAATTAGCTCATGGAATTTTTACTGTAGATGATCACTACTGTTGCGGTGATCCCCCAACTGGAATTTAGTAAATCAGACTTACGATAAATCTTTAGTGAGTTATTCCGTAGACTGCAGTCAGAAAGCGACAAATCTGATTGCAGTCTGGTAAATGAATTTCTATAAAATATTGGTAATGAACTGGGCCCCGATATTTTTACACAATAGAATATGGATCATATATGACAATCTGTAAAAATTTAGGAATTTTTGGAGAAGGTTAACTATTTTATTAAAATGCTCGAAAACAGTCCAGTTTTGATTAATAAAGCTGAAATGACATAAGTAGTTTATTGCATGTCTAATTGTCGGGTTGGCTATGTGAGAACGATCTACGGGATACATGTAAAAGAAAATGATATGCTATTAACCATGGACACCTCTACCTACAAAGGAAACTATGGCGAAATTTTCCGAAAATCCTAACACTTAGTAAATATTTTCTAGACAAGTGGTTACTAGCATATTTTAGACTATGTTTTTCAAACATAAAACTCGCCATAATTTTTATAACGAAATACAGAGTATAGGAAGTTTGTTGTATACATGTATAAGTACCCCATCCTTGGGAAGGGAATGCGCACGTAAAAATATTTGAGAAGTGTAGATACGAAATAGTTGCCTAACTATTTTCCTAAAGACGATAGTTAAGTTAAAATAATTGTTATTATTTTAACAATAATTATACCAAAGTAACGCAACTCAAAAACACTAAACTCTAAGCCAAGGCACGGCCCGTTCGTCTAATAGACATTAGTACGTGTAGGTTGTCGTGTAGCAGACAGAGTTTGAGATACGGTACAAGACGCACTACTGTGAGTTCATGTCCCCCTTTTCTCTTAACTGTTTTCAATTTTATACTTCGGGGGTGAAATACATGTTACAATTACTACAAACATTTATTTACATGGTATGGTTAGCTTAAGGAGGGTTTTTACTACGCGATCATGTGAGTGGTGGGCATGACACTTAAGGCCATTAATCCTCATTGTAGGACCAAGGGACATGAGTGATAGATCTATTTGGGTGTAGCGAGCCCACACCCATGAGGCCGGGGCGGCCCATAGTGGTGACTATGTCTTAATACCGGAGACAAATTTGCTAGGTTTGAGTCTTCCTGCATCATTTCACACATACTATTGGCTTTGCAACCCAATGGTGATCAGTTTTTCCTTAATTGCTACATACCAGGGACTTTTATTCAGACAAGACTTATTTTAAAGGCTTATACATACAAACTTACACATGAACTCGCTCAACTTTTGTTGACTTTTCAAACTACATGTATTTCAGGGAATGAATAGGATCTGGCAAGTGATGCATGATAGCTGCGTACTAAATAAGGATGTCATCCAGGGTCATAGGGTTTGGGGAGGTGCAACTCCTTCCTGGACGGGTTGCATGTCTTAAATCCTCGTTTTGTTGGTAGTTTTTCGTTGAGTCTTGTGAACTCATTTTAAACAAGTCATGGTTTGTAATATGTTTTGGGATTGATGTTTTAAGACAATATGTTACATATTTTCTAAACTACTTATTGGATGAGCATCCCGTATTTTATCATATAGCATTGTTGTGATTGTTGCTATGGTATTAAGAAGTCACACCAAATAAACCCACGCTTCCGCAAAAGCCAGGGTGTGACAAACCGGACAGAGTTTCGACTCAATCTAACACTATACTCTCGAGATCGGATCGGAATGCTCTTGTGCAAAGTTGTCTTGTGCGGATGTGATCTTCTAAGATTGTGTCACACCCCCAAAGTCCACTCGCGGAGTACCACCGCTTGGAGGCGTGACATGACCAGGATCAAGCCACCAATCATATTGAACATAAGTATAAAGTAAAAATCATTCATCAATACGATAGGTGTTTCCAAAACCAAATATAAACCAGTGTGTAGCGGAAGCAATAATGTAAAAACCCAACATAAGTATTAAGTACAAAATGTCATAATGTTTAACAACACATTCACGATCCATGTCCACAACGACCGTGCCTCCCGTGCAAGCTCCAAAAGTACCTAAGGTCCTGCAAGGCATGTAACAGAGAGTCAACAACTAGTTGAGCGAGTCACAGTTGGTTATTTAGTTATAACGTCCGTATCTTAAATCGTATGTTCGTTTAGAAATCAAGTATTGTATGTAATAGCATCGCGGCCCCTCTAAGCATGTTTGCGAAGTTTAGTGGGGGTTTCCCATGTTTTCTAGACTAGTTATATTTGTATCGCGGCCCTCCAGGCATGTTTGCGAAGATTAAAGTATAGTTCGCGGCCATTCCAGGCATGTTTGCGAAGAGAAGTATATGTATCACTAGTCTAGTAGTATCTACCATAGACCTTCCTCTCCCGAGGCCTATGGTATGTAATTCCGATAACTCTTAAGCATCAAAAATCAATCAACCCATTCCCAACCCCGGGAATCCCATGCCTTGGTAGAAATGTGAACTCACTTTGGTTTGCTCGGTATGCTAAGTATGTGCTCAAAGTAACTCAATCACGTCCTAAGGTACGCACGGATATAATAATCAGTTTATATTCACAAGGTCCACGTATCATTATAATCACAGTAAGTTTGAAACAGTGATCATCAATTAACTCAAACATGTATTCAAGCTCATACAAATCATACTTTTCATTTAACAGCAGTTAGATATTCCAGTTAACACTTAACAGAATTACTCAAGTTACTGCACAGATCACCTATTCGGCAAAACACAAGTCGGCGGAATACATGTTGACGAAACACATTCTGTTTCGTCATTCAGGGTCTCGGCGAAACACCTTTGTTTCGCCAAGTGTGTTTCGCCAAACATCAGTCCCGTCCTCTGCACATCAGTTGCAGAAACATCACATGCTCATCATCATTATTATTATAATTTCCCACATCAATGGCCAAAAATGTTAAATATGGACCTGTTGTGATTGGACCAAATATGCATAACCAAAGTTTCTCATTGGACCTTCAATATCAAACCACATGCTTTTTGACAAACTCATGTGTAAAAGTGAATACAAGGCTGATCATGTGATTATATTTAATTGGCTACACATGTATCACATCTCAAATGGTAAAATAAGTTTTACATATGATGGCCGACATCTAGCAACCACCGCCCAACCTCATTGGACCGAAACACAAATCAAAGTTCTTACATATGGGCCTTTAATGTGAATCATCAAAACACTAACAAACATCATCATTATAAATCGGCAGTTCATAATCCCCACCCATTGACCACTGATTTGTCCTACCGTCTCGATTACAATGAGCATTGTTTTACATTCCTTAATCTTATCAATTCCAGCCGACAATCCATGTTATTTTCTTTATCTTACATATCGACAACATATATACAAACAATAAACAAGTGAATCATGACTAGCATATCCTAACAACACACACATGGGCCGCAACTAAAAGCATTCATCAAACAGACTTTTTAATCAATAACAAGTAATCGATTCTGCATAATACACACTAACCGAGATGAAAAGAACGATGGATTGAAGGCTAAGGGAGGCTTCGAGAGTTCCAGACTGCCGTCACACAGAGGAGGGGCGCTCTAGGGTTTCTAATTTGTTAGCGTGTGACGAATGAGACAGTTCCATGTAATTTATGCGCATAAGTGAACTGGGCCCTAATGGGCTTTGGTGAAACTGGGCAAGGCGAAACAGACTTCTGTTTCGTCGAGATGTTTTTGGTGAAACAGTCTGTTTCGTCGGGTCCAGTCTGTTTCGTCGAGTCCTTACATGTGTTAACAGTTTAAGTTTTCAACAGTTTTCATGTTATACAACCAAACACAAAATCATGCAACCACAATGCGTTCATTATAAAATAACGTGTACAGTTACAAGTTAAACAAGTCAAACAACTACACAGTCAAAGTCAACGTGCATTTAATGCGAAAGTAAAAGTCGGAAACTCGAGTTGTCACATTATCCGCAACTTGAAAGAAATTTCGTCCCGAAATTTAGCATGCGGTTACTGTGGAAGCTAGGTAAGTTGTATCGTTTACTGGTTTTCCTGGGGTGTCACATCATCCCCCCGTTGAGTTGGAATTTCGTCCCAAAGTTCTGTGGTAGCTTCAGCCTCAGTAGCAGTTGCATTGTTTTCGAACAACTGGGGATATTTGAGTTCCATTTGGTCTTCGCGTTCCCAGGTGAACTATGGGCCACGACGGGAGTTCCAACGAACTCGAACAAGAGGTATTCTGGTGTTCTTGAGGACCTTAACATCCCGGTCCGTGATTTCAACTGGTTCTTCGACGAAATGAAACCGTTCGTCGATAGTGAGCTCCTTCAAAGGAACTATGTGGGTCTCATCTGACAGACACTTCTTCAGATTCGACACGTGAAAGACGTTGTGAACTGCACTGAGTTCAGCTGGTAAGTTCAGTCTGTAGGCCACTTTGCCTATTTTCTCAATGACTTCAAAAGGTCCGACGTATCGTGGATTGAGCTTTCCTCGTTTGCCAAAACGAACAACACCCTTCCAGGGTGAAACCTTGAGTAGCGCTCGATCCCCAACCTGGAACTCGAGTAGTTTCCTGTCTTTATCGGCGTATGCTTTCTGACGGTCACGAGCTGCCGCCATGCGTTGTCGTATTTGAGAAATCTTTTCAGTAGTGTTAACTACCATTTCTGGACCTATGATCTGACGGTCACCCACCTCTGCCCAACAAAGAGGTGATCGGCATTTACGCCCGTACAATGCCTCAAACGGAGCAGCTTTTATGCTGGTGTGGTAGCTGTTGTTGTACGAAAATTCCACCAGTGGCAGATGCTTTTCCCAGCCCTTGCCAAAGTCAATTACGCACGCCCGTAGCATGTCTTCTAGAGTTTGAATAGTGCGCTCAGACTGCCCATCCGTCTGAGGGTGGTAAGCTGTGCTCATGTCTAATCAAGAGCCAAAAGATTTGTGCATTGCTTGCCACAGTTCTGAAGTAAAACGTGCATCACGATCGGAGATAATAGAGGTGGGCACCCCGTGCCTCGAGACAACTTCCTTAAGGTATACGTCTGCTAGAGTGGAGAACTTATCCGTTTCCTTGATAGCCAAGAAGTGAGCAGACTTTGTGAGTCGATCCACGATCACCCAAATAGTATCATTTCCGCGTTGAGATCTAGGTAGGCCAGTAACAAAATCCATGGAAATTTGTTCCCATTTCCATTGTGGTATCTCAGGCTGTTGGAGTGGGCCTGATGGTTTCTGATATTCCGCTTTGACTCTCGCACAAGTCAAACATTTGCTAACGTAAGTGGCTTTGTGAGCTTTCATGCTAGGCCACCAATATGTAGTTTTCAAGTCGTGGTACATCTTATCCGAACCAGGATGTACTGAGTAGCGAGACTTATGAGCTTCATCCATTACCAGCTCGCGTAAGTTCCCATAGAATGGGACCCAGATGCGTCCTGTTACATAGTAGGCTCCGTCTGCCTTTTGTTCTAACCTTTGCCTTGAGCCGCGTAGGGCTTCAGCCCTGACGTTTTCTGGTTTCAATGCTTCTACCTGAGCATCTCGTATCTGTGAAGGAAGACTAGACTGAATAGTGAGTTGCAATGCTCGTACACGCCTAGGTGTAGTATCTTTTCGACTGAGGGCGTCGGCCACCACATTTGCTTTACCCGGATGGTACTTTATAGCACATTCGTAATCGTTCAGTAGTTCAACCCATCTACGTTGTCGCATGTTCAATTCTTTCTGCTTGAATATGTGCTCGAGACTCCTGTGATCGGTGTAGATGGTGCATTTAGTGCCATATTTTGAGCGCAAAAACAACAGCTCCCAGCTCTAAATCATGTGTTGTATAATTCCGTTCGTGAATCTTAAGTTGGCGTGAAGCATAAGCAATAACTTTATCCCGTTGCATCAAAACACATCCAAGACCTTGGATGGATGCGTCACAGTAGACTACAAAATCGTCCGTGCCTTCAGGCAATGAGAGGATAGGTGCGCTACAAAGTCTATCCTTTAAGTGCTGAAACGCTGTTTCCTGTGTATTACCCCAACGGTAAGCAACACCTTTCTGTGTCAGTAATGTAAGCGGCTGAGCAATCTTTGAGAAGTCTTTAATGAACCGTCTGTAATAACCCGCCAAACCCAAGAATTGGCGTATTTCGGTCGGTGTGCGAGGTGCAGGCCAGTTCTTGATCGAATCTACCTTGGATGGATCGACATGAATCCCATCCATGTTTACCACATGGCCTAGAAAGTGGACTTCACGAAGCCAGAAGTCGCATTTTGAAAACTTGGCGTACAGCTGTTCTGCTCGAAGAAGTTCCAGAATAAGTCGTAAATGCTGCTCGTGTTCCTCCCGATTCTTCGAATAAATCAGGATGTCGTCGATGAAAACAATAACAAACTTGTCAAGATAAGGTTTGCACACCCTGTTCATAAGATCCATGAAAACCGCAGGCGCGTTCGTTAGTCCGAATGGCATGACTAGAAACTCGTAGTGGCCGTAGCGAGTTCTGAATGCTGTTTTGGAGACGTCCTCATCCCGGACTCTCAATTGATGATAACCTGACCTTAGGTCAATCTTCGAGTAATAGCTCGACCCTTGCAACTGGTCGAATAAGTCGTCGATGCGTGGAAGAGGATAGCGATTCTTCACGGTCACCTTGTTCAGTTCGCGGTAATCTATGCACATGCGGAAAGTGCCGTCTTTCTTCTTCACAAATAATACTGGAGCTCCCCAGGGCGAAGAGCTAGGACGTATGAAACCCTTTTCCAAGAGTTCTTGCAATTGCTTAGACAGTTCTTCCAGTTCATTTGGAGCTAAGCGATAAGGTGCTCGAGCTGTGGGTGCTGCTCCTGGAGCTAGCTAGATCTGAAATTCGACCTGACGATGAGGCGGTAGCCCAGGTAACTCTTCAGGAAACACTTGAGGAAAGTCGCGTACTACAGGAATATCCTCAATCTTTTTCTCTTTCTGCGATGTATCAGTAACGAGTGCTAATATAGCTACGTGGCTCTTTCGCAAACACTTCTGAGCCTTCAAGTAGGAGATGATGCCACTCACGACACCACTCTTGTCGCCTTGAACTTCGAGAGGTTCTTTGTCAATACGGGGAATACGAATGATCTTCTCCTTGCATAGGATCTCTGCTTGTTGTTGGGATAACCAATCCATGCCAATGACGATATCGAAACTACTCAGAGTTATAGGAATGAGATCGATAGAGAAAGTCTGACCAGCGAGGATAAGATTACAACCCTGAACTATGTGTGTGGCTTCTAAACTTTTACCGTTAGCTAGCTCTACAACATGTTTGGTGTTCAAAAGTGTTGGTGCGCGTTTAAGCATTTGACTAACTTTCAGAGACATATAACTGGTATCCGCACCCGAATCAAATAATACAGTAACATAAAAGTCGTCGAGAAGAAACTTACCCATAACCACATTAGGATCGTTCCTTGCATCACCCTGACCAATCACAAATGCACGACCCCTAGCACCATTGTCGTTGTTGTTTCCCCCATTGTTGTTCCCATTGCCCTGATTATTGTTGTTGTTATTCTGATTCTGGTTTAACTGGGGGCAGTTCCGCTTGAAGTGACCGTCAGCCCCACACTGAAAGCAAGCCTTATTTCCTGGTTGTTGTTGCTGTGGCTAGTTTCGTGGAACTAGTGGCTGTTGTTGCTGATTCTGATTCGCAGGCCTTGAGCTCCTACAATCTTTAGCTTCATGACCTACCCTTTGACATCTCTGACAGCGGCCTTTACGACACTGACCACTGTGGTGTTTGTTGCACCTGTTACACAGTGGATGAATTCCCCGATATCCACTCTGTCCCTGACCACCAGACGATTGCTGACTCGGACTCTGGTAATCACTAGTCTTGCGCTGCTGCTGTGCTTGGGACTGTACGGTAGCTGAACCCTTGCTTGAATCCCCTTCCCATTTCCGCTTATTGTCACTGGGAGTAGCAGGAGTAACTGGAGTGGTAGCGGTAGTAGTAGCGCTGATGCGTTTAGGCAGCCTGTTCTGTTCCACTGCCTGATCGGTGAGGCGATGAGCTAACTTGACGATCTGTTGAATGGTGCCAAGATTCGCTGAGGTTACGTGGCTTTGAATCTCCGGCACTAGACCATTGAGATACAGTTCGATTCGCTTAATGGGAGGGTCTACCATAGTAGGACACAGAATAGCCAACTCATTCGATCTTCTGGTGTATGCTTCGATTTCTGACCCCGTCATTTTCAAGTGGTAAAACTCTACCTCCAGCTTATGAATGTCATCACGGCTACAGTATTCCTCTTTGATCAAATCCTTAAAATCATTCCAGGGCGTGGCGTTAGCAACAGCCAACCCTAATATCTGAACTTGCGCATTCCACCAAGTCAGCGCAATGCCTTCTAGAGTACCAGTGGCGTACTTCACCCTGCGAGCCTCAGGGCATTCACACATTTCAAATACTGACTCAAGCTTTTCAAACCAATGGAGGAGTCCAACTGCTCCCTCCGTGCCACTAAAAGTAGTAGGATGACAGTCCATGAAAGTCTTGAAGGTGCAAACAGGTGGCTGAGCGTGCTGACCTGTTGTGTATAAGAATCCAGGACAAGATTAAACACAAGAGTTGGTTTAGGAGTGTAGGATCTAAAGATCCTAGTGTGGGTTTACAACTGCAGGGTATACCTCCTGCTTGTGCGGCTGCAAGTGCCGCAGCAACTCGCTCGTTAATGAGAGCCGTCAGTTGGGCTTGTGTCATGTTGATACGTCCAGACATGATCTTCATAGCAAAGATAACATAAGTGAGAGTGGTTCGCGAATAGTGCGATGACAGAAGAAAGTGAGCACACAAGTGTTCTCATGCAATAGTGTTACGTTAATCTAAGCATACCCTGAGCAAAGTTCCATGTAATTCTAGCAAGTAGGCAATAAAATATGTACCATATTACCTAGGATGTTGAGTCTTGCACGTGGAGCGAAGTGTCGTTGTGGATCGTTGAGCACTGTTCTGGTTATAGTCTGGTTTTAATAAAAACGTTTTCCCATTATTAAAACCGAGTTCTCTATAACCAATGGCTCTGATACCAATCTGTCACACCCCCAAAATCCACTCGCGGAGTACCACCGCTTGGAGGCATGACATGACCAGGATCAAGCCACCAATCATATTGAACATAAGTTTAAAGTAAAAATCATTCATTAATACGATAGGTGTTTCCAAAACCAAATATAAACCAGTGTGTAGCGGAAGCAATAATGTAAAAACCCAACATAAGTATTAAGTACAAAATGTCATAATGTTTAACAACACATTCACGATCCATGTCCACAACGACCGTGCCTCCCGTGCAAGCTCCAAAAGTACCTAAGGTCCTGCAAGGCATGTAACAGAGAGTCAACAACTAGTTGAGCGAGTTCACAGTTGGTTATTTAGTTATAACATCCGTATCTTAAATCGTATGTTCGTTTAAAATCAAGTATTGTATGTAATAGCATCGCGGCCCCTCTAGGCATGTTTGCGAAGTTTAGTGGGGGTTTCCCATGTTTTCTAGACTAGTTATATTTGTATCGCGGCCCTCCAGGCATGTTTGCGAAGATTAAAGTATAGTTCGCGGCCATTCCAGGCATGTTTGCGAAGAGAAGTATATGTATCACTAGTCTAGTAGTATCTACCATAGACCTTCCTCTCCCGAGGCCTATGGTATGTAATTCCGATAACTCTTAAGCATCAAAAATCAATCAACCTATTCCCAACCCCGGGAATCCCATGCCTTGGTAGAAATGTGAACTCACTTTGGTTTGCTCGGTATGCTAAGTATGTGCTCAAAGTAACTCAATCACGTCCTAAGGTACGCACGGATACAATAATCAGTTTATATTCACAAGGTCCACGTATCATTATAATCACAGTAAGTTTGAAACAGTGATCATCAATTAACTCAAACATGTATTCAAGCTCATACAAATCATACTTTTCATTTAACAGCAGTTAGATATTCCAGTTAACACTTAACAGAATTACTCAAGTTACTGCACAGATCACCTATTCGGCGAAACACAAGTCGGCGGAATACATGTTGACGAAACACATTCTGTTTCGTCATTCAGGGTCTCGGCGAAACACCTTTGTTTCGCCAAGTGTGTTTCGCCAAACATCAGTTCCGTCCTCTGCACATCAGTTGCAGAAACATCACATGCTCATCATCATTATTATTATAATTTCCCACATCAATGGCCAAAAATGTTAAATATGGACCTGTTGTGATTGGACCAAATATGCATAACCAAAGTTTCTCATTGGACCTTCAATATCAAACCACATGCTTTCTGACAAACTCATGTGTAAAAGTGAATACAAGGCTGATCATGTGATTATATTTAATTGGCTACACATGTATCACATCTCAAATGGTCAAATAAGTTTTACATATGATGGCCGACATCTAGCAACCACCGCCCAACCTCATTGGACCAAAACACAAATCAAAGTTCTTACATATGGGCCTTTAATGTGAATCATCAAAACACTAACAAACATCATCATTATAAATCGGCAGTTCATAATCCCCACCCATTGACCACCGATTTGTCCTACCATCTCGATTACAATGAGCATTCTTTTACATTCCTTAATCTTATCAATTCCAGCCGACAATCCATGTGATTTTCTTTATCTTACATATCGACAACATATATACAAACAATAAACAAGTGAATCATGACTAACATATCCTGACAACACACACATGGGCCGCAACTAAAAGCATTCATCAAACAGACTTTTTAATCAATAACAAGTAATCGATTCTGCATAATACACACTAACCGAGATGAAAAGAACGATGGATTGAAGGCTAAGGGAGGCTTCGAGAGTTCCAGACTGCCGTCACACAGAGGAGGGGCGCTCTAGGGTTTCTAATTTGTTAGCGTGTGACGAATGAGACAGTTCCATGTAATTTATGCGCATAAGTGAACTGGGCCCTAATGGGCTTTGGTGAAACTGGGCTTGGCGAAACAGACTTCTGTTTCGTCGAGATGTTTTTGGCGAAACAGTCTGTTTCGTCGGGTCCAGTCTGTTTCGTCGAGTCCTTACATGTGTTAACAGTTTAAGTTTTCAACAGTTTTCATGTTATACAACCAAACACAAAATCATGCAACCACAATGCGTTCATTATAAAATAACGTGTACAGTTACAAGTTAAACAAGTCAAACAACTACACAGTCAAAGTCAACGTGCATTTAATGTGAAAGTAAAAGTCGGAAACTCGAGTTGTCACAGATTGTACCTAAACGAATGAACTTGAATGGTATTTATAGACAATACCATTCGTGCGGTTGACCAAGTCTTTATCCGTGCGAGTTGTAGCATATTCCATTCGTATAATTTACTAATGTTCAAGTTTGTTCCATGCATGTTGATTTATCATATTCTGCATGTGAACGTGTAAATGACATTATAGTTATACTTTAGATGATGTATGAGATATGATGTCATCATGTAGAATGATGACGTCATGTCTGATCATATCCTCTCTCAACGCATTGTGTCGTACCGAATCCTAACGTTACCTAGCTAAATCTAGCGAAACCTTTGTCCCGTATTCTAGAGACTCAAGACATTAGACATTACACGTACAACAAGATTTCTATCTATTACTATCTCAATTGGTATCAGAGCTACGGTACTGATTCAATCGATCTAACAGCCGATTGAATCACCTACGCCCATGAATTATAGGTTTCTATGGGTTTTAGACGTAAATCATCAAATTGAAGGTCAATTCACGAATGGAATTTAAAATTGAAGACATCATTACATTCAGAATTGATTTTCATTAATATCTGTGAAGAATCATCAGGAAATTCGCAGAAATAAATATTTTAGATCGAAAATTGAATCAGTGACGTTTCGAACGGATGAGATAGTTTTGTGTGAGGGAGTGTCTATTCGTGCGAGGGAGCCATTCATCCGCATGAATGAACCTTATCTGTTTAAAAAATCATGTTCATCAGCACGAATTGGTCCTTCATTCGCACAAACCAACTTTCACCCGCACGGAAGACATTCATCCGCACGAAGGAGATCTTATCCACACGAACTAAGCCTAATTCGTTTTAAAATCATCTCATTCGCATGAATGAACCTACTTCATTCGCACGAATGAGTCAAATGCCTAAAAATGACATTGTTTGATCGTAGTGATGAGACGAGTGTCCAGAAAAAAAATTAGTGATCGAAAATTTTTCCGAGATTTTAACGTCAAATACGGGATGTTCGGAGACACCGTCTGGGGCTTTAGAGAATAGATTTGATGATGCGATTACAGAGTAGTGAAGATAATGGGATAGTCACTGATACCTATGCAGAATTTTTACTATTTGGTATAGTGATTATTAATGGGCCAACAAGAAAATCCGCAGTTGATGAAAAATGGACTTTTGTGGAACAAAATGTCATATTAAAGTTTTTCAGAGAACATAGAAGACTGAAATTGCCAAGTTTGACAGGGAAATTTAATGATGAGATTAGAGGAGTCAGAATTTGCAAAAATGAGGGGAATAAAAATTTCATCAGAATATATTGACATGCAACAGTATTCAGCTAGTTCCGACTTCAGATTTTCCGGGGATGCATAGGAGCTGGTTTCGTTAGTTCATGATCATAGGAAGTTCAGATTCTACAGATCGTGGTCAAATTGATATCTTAGGGTTTGAGTGTCGGGTCTTCATCAAGCCGGTTAGCATGATTAGCGTCAGGAGATGCATTAGTATTGTCGATACTTAAAATATATCACAACTTTGTGATAGTCTAAAGTGTCAGAATGGTTAATCTTCGAGCAAAGGAATTGTTTTTCGGACTAACCGCCGGGGAATGACGATGTTTGTTGATTAAGTTGCTACCGGGACTAACGGAAGAGACTATACATCTGTTTTCGTGACTGAAGAGGAAGAATGTGAAACTGATTGTGAAAGAATGTTTCTGAGATCTGAATGTCTTACCAGATGATTTGTTATCCGATGAAGATTTGCTGATTGTTGAGATTACCGTTTACACTGATGAATCATTCAAGAGTGTGCTTAAAGATGATTACAGAAAATAGGATTTCATATTTTCGTGGGTATTCATAGACTTGAAGTTTACCAGTGTGGTGATTCGAAGTTTCTATCAATTGCCGGTTGGGTTTTTGAAAATTAAGAGATTGAGGTGAAGTGGTAAATAAAAAACCGAACCCGGATGTGATTAACGTTGAAACAGAGATGCTACATCAATTAGTTTCAAGTTTATGATTATTTGTGAAGATTGCAGTTAAGCAAATTAAAGGAGGTTGGGAACCGTGCAAACAAAGACATGAAGATTCATTTCAGGGGGGAGTGCAAGCCGGAATCATCAATCAAGGGGGAATTATCTAAAGATATCAAATGCTTAATTGAAGTTGCAAATATTCTAGTGAAGGGTCAGAGGACTTCCCAACATTTCAAGAGATGTTTGCTGAGAATACAGATAAAGTGTTAAGAAGAAAAGTTGAAGAATGGGTAAAGGAAGGTGTACCTCCAAAGATGAGCGGTGAAGAACTATTAGAAGCTCGGAAATGCAGTTTTAGGTCAAAGAGTTGGAAAATATGGTTTTGTCATGTAAAGATCCCTTCACACGAAGGAGTCCTTCGCGTGAAGGGACATATGTCAGTCGCACGAATGGAGTTAGTCCATTCGTCCAAGCCTCCTCGCACGGATGGTTGTGCCTATATATAGGGGTGTGAGTGAGAGCTTTGGATGAGTTTTGGCATTCGGACGGTGAAGTGTTACCAAATTGATTTCAGGGTCTGTACAAGTCATTATTGAATAAAATCAGTGTTAAACGTTGATATCTTATGTTTGTCTACTTCTCAATCTGATTCCGCATGATATGAATAGCTATATTGAGTTGTCTGAGCGTCGTCCTCACATGTTTTTTTGGTAAAAATGTGTACCAAAGCATATAAAATGATTAATACAATGATGTGTGAACATTCCATGAGACTTTATTGATTCAAAATGTCAAAGGTTATAAGATTTGAAACAAACTACAAGATTACATGAAACGGAAAAGTATGGATATTAAACATAGATCATTAATTTGTCGTATTACTTTTTAATAGCTAAGTACATTAAATTTATAACTTATTTTCAAAAAGAAAATAATAATTTAGAGTTTATGATAAATTACAAAATGTGTAGGATAAATTACGAGTTTTATAGGATAAAGTGTATGATAAATCTTGACGTGCGTACTATATAAATTCGATAATGTATATATATAGATATATATATATATATATATATATAGAATACAATTTTATGTCTAGAGGACTAATTATATATATATATATATATATATATAGGGAGAAGATCATGTGAGAACCACCTCTTATTGTGAGAACCGCGAGAACCAATGTGAACACACCAAAAATGCCTAAAAATAGCTAAAAATCACACAAAATTTTTTTTTTGAATTTTTTATAAAAAAAATCGCTACTTTTCGAAGCCAAATTTTTTTTTTTTTATGTTTAAAAAAAAAAAATTTTTTGCTTCTAAAAGTAGCGATTTTAACATAAAAAATATTAAGAAATTCAAAAAACAATTTTTAGATTTTTTTTTATTTTTTTAGATTTTTTTTAGATTTTTTTAGGTTTTTTGGGGGTTTAGTTTTTAGCATTTTAGCTTAGAGGGGGTTAGGTTTTTGGGGGGTGGGGGAGGGGGGTTTAGGTTTTTTTTTTTGGGGGGGGGGGGGGGGTGGGGTTAGGTTTTTTTTAGTTTTTTTTAGCATTTAGCTTGGGGGGGGGGGGGTTTAGGTTTTTTTTTGGGGGGGGGGGGGGGCGGTTAGGTTTTTTTTAGCTATTTTAGGTTGTGTTCACATTGGTTCTCAAGGTTCTCACAATAAAGGTGGTTCTCGCATGAGCCCCTCCCTATATATATATATATATATAATTAGCTCTTTAGACATAAAACTGTATTCTATATATATATATATATATAATACAATTTTATGTCTAAAGGACTAATTAATTAGTCATAAATACTATCATCCTCTGCAATTAAAATTTTTGCCTACACAGATTAAAATTTATCATACGCATATTGAAATTTATCCTACATATCTCCTAACTTATCCTACATTCTATATTAATTTTTTTTAAATATATATTTTGAAAATAAGTTACAAATTTAATGTAAATAATTAAAAGGGAAAACCAAAAAACTAACTAAAAATGCCTAAAAAACATACCCAAGTTTTTTTGAATTTTTTTAATAAAAATCGCTATATTTAATATATAAAAAAATGCAACATAACCCACTGATGTGTGCAAAATGCAACATATAAATTACATCAAATGAGACATAAAACTAACCCTTTTTAGTACTAATGTTAGAAAAAAGCACATTTCTTTCTTCCTTTTGAATTTACAGGACCGAACGAGCTTAAAAGAACAAAAGGAGCAAATAAGCAGCCAAAACCAACATAAATACAAAAAGAAGGAATAAACGTGATATGCCCGACCCCTCGGCAGCATCCCCTAAGCAAAATCAAGGAAACAGACCCTGACCACGGGGCCGTGCCCAGCTGGGCATGGGGCGTGGTCAGGACCCTGCACAAAAAGACAAACCTGTAGAAGCTTCCACGCCCATCACGAGGCCGTGCCCAGCTCTACACGGGGCGTGGTCAACTCTAAGATTTGCAGAATCTTGATAGTATAGCAAAGAGTTGACAACGGAGCCGTGACCAGAAGACACGGGGTCGTGTGGGGCCCTCTGCTAACAATTGCGATTAATGAAGGAAGAGAAGTTGATGGCCACGGGCCGTCTTGGCTGGACACAGGGCAGTGGCCAGGACTCTGTTCAGGCTATAAATAGGGGTGCTTGGTTCACTTCAAAGGCATCCCTTGGCAAATCACTACTATCCCACTTTGCCACCACTCCACCACCACTACAACACCAACACCCACCACCATTATCCAACATCCATCTTTAGAGTGTGTAGTAGTCTCGGGATCCCAGATTGATCGTAAGAGTTCTTGTCAATCAAATGCCATGTTTGGCTAATCTCTTACATCACTTGGTAAAGACAAGTTTTTAATGTATTACTTTTGATTTTTAATCTTTCGGCACTATCTAATTGGGCTTGTATTAATGAGTTTAATAACTAGTTTCTTATGTTGAAAGTGAATTTTCTTTACCATTTTCTTCATGATGTCTTTAAATTTGCTCATTCATGTCTTTACGGTCTATATAAAGCACGTTAACTACCTGGAAGGGGGTTAGAAGGGTGGTTTGGTAAAGCTCTTGTCTCGTTGAGTGTATAGATCCTGCGAGGACATGGTTCAAGCTTACTAGGACCTCCTTCAATGCCCAACGGTATTGGATGGCGGGGGTGCGAATAGCTTGAACCCCTCATAGGTAAACTACTATTAATACTTTAAACCGGCTTCTTGGGATTGTATCCTTGCTGACTCAAACCACTTAGCCGAGGGTAACGTCACCTTCAAAAGAGGGCCTACCATTTTTCGCATTAATAACTAACTTAATTGTCTTTCAATATTCCGACCCTTTGGGATTGTATCCCTGCTGACTCAAACCACTGGGTTGAGGGTAACGTCACCTTCAAAAGTGTGACAACCGTCAAAAATCCAGGTATCCGTACAAGTTAATTAATATAAATTAGTGCTTAATGACTGTGCTGAATTATAACTGGTGACTTAAACTGCTTTCTAATTATGTATCATACATACATGTGCATCACATTTCATATTGTCACATCATTTTTTTTTTTCATACAAACCTTTAGTGACATAAATGATGCACAAAGCATAGTTACCACAGTTAGCGGATAACTCAGAAAATATGCTGACGGAGTTCAGTAGATAGACTGACAGTGTTTTGAGGCCCAGTATGAGCCAGAGAAAAGGTACTACACTAGTATGGAGTGTAGGGAAGTAAGGACCATAAAACTGCGTCACTAGGTGATAGTTTAAGTGCCGGAAAGTGCCTAAAACCCACTTAAAGTGCAGAATTCTGCATTAATCAGCAAAAATCTGCACTTTAACATGCTAGTAACATGCAAAAATATGGCAAAATGGTTCTGTATTCTTTCCTAAGTGTCGGGAATTAAAGGTTTCACAAAAGGGTACTTAAAGATCACTAAACGAATAAGCTTGACACTTTAACGAACCGGTATCTAACCAAACAACCGAACACTACCCGAAACACCAAAATATTGCTAGAAGCATTGTTTTATTGTTTCTTGGCTAGTTATGGTTCCCGAACACCCTAACACACTATATACTGCATCATACACATAAACACAAGAC